>OLKM01004449.1:0-22330 GCA_900291075.1 Melanogrammus aeglefinus | reverse complement strand
ATTGTCCTCAATAAATTCAATTAACTGGAAATATAAAGCAATCAATACTAAGCAAAGCTCTAATCCAAAATGACCGCTGAGGCACCAGGGTGGTGTGAATCTTCCACAGTGGGGGCAAAGAGTCAACGTCCGGTGGGATTTTGAGGTTTCTGGAGGTTGATTTCCTGTGCGCCCGGGCGCTGGATACAAGAAACAAAACAAATGTGCGACAGTGGAACTTGACGCTCATCTCCGTTGTCTCTGACAGCTGGTAAAAAAACATGACCCTCCCAGTGCGTCTACCTATGCCGCCTACCTCATTAAGGAGATCACCCGGATGCGTCCGACGCTGCCGCAATAATCAAATAATTAAATTTATAAAACAAACAAGAAAATAAACAAAAAATAATACTGTTATTTTATATTAAGCAAAAAAAAAGTAGATACATGTTTTATAATTAAATCTTTACAACTGAATAGCTCCAACAGTTAACGTAATATACAGAGACAGTTCCATAGTTATAATATTGAACAGTAATATAGGCTTAGCGTGTAACGAAGCTGTTAACGATTATTAACATTTTAAAGGCCAGTGTTAACAGAGAAGTGCAACAACACTGTTGACAGTGTTTACAGTATTAAGAGTATTTACTAATTAAAAGTAATACAGTGCAATGTTAATATTGGTTGATAATGCGCTTATTGTTTAATCTCTTTAATCTTCTAACCTCTATCTGCTTCCGATGTTTATGTATGGCTCAGCTCTATTAATAGAAAAGTTAAGTCTCGTGCTTCATATACATGTTAGTTAATAAGTCTCTTTCACTCAAGCCTTCACCCAGGCCAGGAAAGAAAGATTGAAATAAAGTGTTTACCTCAGGAACTTCATATCTAAGCCTTCACCTCTACACGTAAGGTCAAACTATATCGTCTAGTTGATGGAACAAAGGAACATCATTTCTATTTACATGTATTGATATATATATTATTTCAAGTTTTATTCAAGCAATAATGGTTTGGAGTGTGAACCCGTTTGGGGCCAGACAAAACGGATTGGTTCATTCTCTTGTTTTCCTGTTTATATCTGTGCCTAAACTTCTCAAGATGAAGCTAATCCAATTAAAAATCTTTAAGGTTATTCATCACAGCACAGGTTTAATTGTTCTTCTTTGAATATTGTTATTATATCTCTTGTAAATTAGTTGAATTGTCATGGGTATAACAGGTTGGTCGATTATCGGATTTTTCGTATAGCAGACAAATCATTACTAATAAATGTTTACGATATTAAGGGTAGTACAGAAGTTAATTTCCTCTATTGAGTTTAAGAAGAGATTTGTGATTTCTTCCTGTATGACAAGTTCTGGAGGAGAACTATGACTAATGGGATCCTGAGAGAATATTCTTGTCTCTGTAGTTCTGCCTGGCAAGAAACTCTCAACCCTCTGTTGATAGGGCCTACCTTTGTGAAGTTACTTTCTTAAGACCTTGTAGTACTCTCTGTAGTCTGATATACGTACAGACCGCACAACTCGGTAGTGTGATATTCTTATATACAACAGTGCTACGAGCACATTTAGTTCGTAACAGAATAAGAAACAAAGATATGATTTGTTTGTGTTAGTCACAAATAGTAACACAAAGTTCCGCAACTGAAGGAGAGACGAAGGCTAGTCTGCCAAGCCAGAAACACATATACAGTAAGAGACATCCGAGGAACAACAATCGCTACTCGTGTGTCAGGAGCATAGGCTCTGGACTCTGTGTCCGCCGTCTACTGTTGTATCATTACATTATCGTGCTGTGATTATACTGTACGTTGTACTGTACACAATCTGAAGATAGGCTATTTAACAGCTGATGTACATAGCTAATAAGACAGTATTAGAACGGCACCGTACTAGCGAGTGATTAGTGTCTGCTTAAAAAGTCCCAGTGTGTTATATGTATCAAGCACTCATGGAACGATCTCTTGTTCCAATCAAAATTGCTCGGTTGTGGACCGGTCGGAACTAACTGTTGTATAAATATAATTTATATAAACGGGACAAGGTTGAAATCCGGGCGATCTGATTGGGCTGTTAACACGTGTGGTATTTTTCAGCAGTATACCACGGCTACTATTCTAAAAAGCCTTATCGCAGGCATATTCATTCCCGCGTTCAGGGAAAGTCTCCATGGCAACAACCAACTGTTTTACAGTAGGAGGCTAGGTAGCAAAAGTAGTAGTCCGAAGTGTTTGACAAGGTTAATAAAATTGACTAAAATTCGGTTGAATTGACATGTTTAAGGTTAACTTTCACCTCCGATAGGGTTGAACAATGGTAGAGGGGACTGAGGAGTGACCTGCTCCTGAAGAAAAAGAGACATCCGTCCGAAAAGGAGGGACTATTTTTTTCATAATGGGGCTATTTTATCAGTTAGGTAGACTAATTTGTGATGTTTTTTTTTTTTGTACCTGAAATTGATTTGCGTATTCCTCTTTCATATTGCCCTTATTGGTAACCGTTTTATAATAAGCGCAATAGATCACTCCAGTCCCGTAGGTATAATGCTCATTCATATACCACTCCAAAGGGGTTTGTCGTCCCTCCGCTTCGCGTCCGGGCGCGAACAACGCCCCTTAGGCCGTGGTATAATGAAGCATATACCACGGCCTGTCGTGATATATTGCTTAATATATATATATATATATTCTATATATATATATATATTATATATATATATATTATATATATATATTATATATATATTATATATATATATAGATATATATAAGGATTTATTGTGAGAACCATGTGATCTATTATGATATATATTATATATACTATATATATATATATATATATATATATATATATATATATTATATATATATATATATATATATATATATTATATAACGGATCCTTGTAGACCATGTTGACTCGTTCGTTGAAACACGGGATCTGTGTGTGTGCGTGTGCCACGGAATTATGAGTGTGCATTAAACTTGCATTGGAGAAAATTCCATTGGCAGATATCACGGACAATTTAAGTGATTCCTAGAGGCCACCACAGATTTTTGAGTTAAGCTTCCGTGGTCGACTCGGTCGTTGAGACAGGGATCTGTGTGTGTGCCACGGAATATGAGTGTCACTAACTTGCATTGGAGCAAAATCCGTGGCCATATCATGGAAATTGCCGTGTGTTTCCCCTGAGGAATCCACCGAATTTGGAGTGTTCTGTGGTCATTTCACGGATTCCTGTGAGACCAGTTGCTTAGTATCTAATATTACCAACTAATAATAATATAATTGATTCTGATTAATGATCTTGTTTTGTTAGGGTTAGGGTTCAATGTTTTGTTCAAATACTTTGTCAAAGTTTGTGCATTGATTGAGTATTTGGATTTGTCAACCTCTTGTTTTTAAAGGTGCTGTGGTGCAGCACTGCAAAATACCGCGGGTTATTTGCTGCACCTCTCTTGACCATCCCCAAGGAGCAGGTGGTGGAGGGGACTCCTGTTGAGCTGAGGTGCTCTGCTCCATCCTACTCTCAAACTCACCCTCCCACTGTGACGTGGACCCCCGCCCTGGGGCTCAGCACCCAGCTCCAGCAGAAACGATACCAGTGACCTCCACTCTGACCTTCAACGCCTTCCCACCTCCACCATGGAAACAATGTCTTCCTGCACTGCAGCCTACACATACCATCTGGGAACCAAACTGTGACGTCTACGAGATACCAACTCAGTATCTTATGTCAGTCAATGTTCTACCTTTTCAATGAAAAGTACATCTTATTATTTGCTTACTTTTTTATATTGATCTTCTTGGAAAATATACCTAAAAGTTTCCTTGATCTAAGAAGAAAAACCTGTGGGTTGAGCAACAACGACTTTTGATGCGTGCGCTTTTTTCATAATTAATTTTACAACATTTTATGGTAAACAGTTTTGTTTGATTCACAACATCTAACAAATATGACACTGGAGCTCAGAGCTAGGCTCTGATTGGTGGGTTCTCTCTCAGATGCCCCCAGGAACACCTCTGCTTTCGGCAGCTCTTGTCTTCCAGCTGGAGAGGGAGGCTGCCTGAACCTGACCTGCCACAGTCATGCTAACCCTGCTGTCAGCGAGTTCACCTGGTACCGAATACACGGAGAACACATCCTTAAGATCGGGACTGAATCTTCTCTGTCCATTCCAGCTGTTTGAGCACCAATAACGTTTTCTTCTGTGTAGTCAGGAATGACATTGGCATTGAAAACATCTAATATCTACAAGATCGACATCCAAGGTAAGTTGATTCAAAAACAGGAAACCACCCTGAGCTTGGTGTTGTACCTAAAGATTTCTCTCGATAAGACAGAAGACCAGGCAGTGTGTTTGATCAATAATTCATAGCAAGATTGACCCAAAAACCAGCAAGCAAATTAGAAGGTTATTTTTCTTCATCATGACAATCAACCCTGTATAGATTTTTTATTATACAAGTTTTAGGTTTTTGTTCTGCTTTATGTGGCCGGATTTTTAAATGACTCAGGAGCGACTAAGCAGCCTCATGGCTTTTGGAAATACAGTCATTGGTTCAGTCACAGCCAATCAAGAAACCAAGAACAATAACCTGACAACACATTCTAAATCCTGATCTTTCATTTTCCAGACTTGGGTGCTGTGCATTTTCAAATCTGCTGTGATGTTCGTGGGATTAGTGTCCGTGGTCGTGTGCATTATAAGGTAAGTTCCACTTGAAATCGTACATATTCACTTGTGCTGAAAATTCACAACTTTCTCTGTTGAATTCGGATAGGAGTCATTTTGGCTGCAGGTGGAGGGGGTGCATCTTTGTTCTAGGATGCTTACAAGCAGACTGAGGTCATGGGGAACTGAACCCCAGGGGAGCAGTTCAGCGTTGACATGAGTGTAATGACGGTTACCAACTACTCCTCAAGTCCCAGTTACGTACACTTATGCACTGCTGTCCAATGCATCTGTCCAACGTTAATGGCTAGATAAATGCATCTTATTTGCAAAAAATATATGAATACAATTTTTTATTCAAATGAGGGCTATTTAAAGAAACTATGAAGAGATTCAGCAGGATAACCCAGTGCTGCCAGGTGCTCGTCACGTCGTGTAGCTTCAGTGCTGGAGCTTCTGCTTTAAAAGGTTTATCACACATCAGTTGTGTGTGGCACATATGATATTATTAACGATAACCAGTGGATTGTTATCTATGTAGCAGCGAATCAGAAATAGACGGATTCAAATTACTGCATTTAGATAAGTTCACCCCATGCATTGTACACTGTCTAGTCTGTCCCCCTAGTTCTCGTTTATTTTTTCTGGTTGTATTCCGGTCAACGGGAGTGGGAAAGCGCTCTCTCTATAATAGCTCTGCCAGAATCTTTCAACTGGTTTCCAAACCCCCTGACCAATAGACCATCCTACCCCCTCTGATATACAGTTTGATCCACTATCTATTCTTTTGATTTCAGAACCCGGAAAGTGAGTGAGGAGACGCGGTTCTTTAACACTGCCACTGTGAAGCGAGCCCCCCCAGACGAGGAGGAGACCCAGGTAACGTGGATACAAGCTCCAGAGTGACCTCTGGGATATATTTGTGGAGCTCTGTTGTGTTTGAAGACCCATTCTGTATCTCAGGTCGTCTTCAGGGGTGAGGAGGACATCTACGTTAACAGTGAGATGCAGATGAACCCGGTTGGGCCGAGCGAGGAGCCGGTTGGACCGAGAGAGGAGGCTGTTCTGAGAGCCGGTTCCCCAGTCTCAACGCACCGTGATGCAGACTCCTCCCGCCGGATAGGCCCTGCAGGCTCCCACCCAGGACGACCGGTCTCTAGGGAGTTGACTGAATATACTCAGTAAACAGTTTTGATAACCGAATATTTCCTCAGAATAGATATTTTAAAAGTTAGTATATCGCTTTATAGTCTCACTGTAGTTCACAAGACTGGTTGCTGCTCCAAGATTTGCTCTCTGTTTTCCATTCCTTATTTTTCTCTCTTTCTTAGTGGTTAGTTACCGTTTAATATAAAGAGGTCATATCCTACTGTGTTTATTCTTCTGCCAATATCAGATTCCAATCCCAGCTGACTCCAAATAAGGGAACAGCCGACTTGTGATTGTATGGCCCTGGTAAACCCAGAGAACAACTAGTGTCCCTGATAACCACAAGCATCCCTGGTGATCCCTAGTAACCACTAGTGTCTCTGGTAACAGCTAATGGCCCTGCTAAACACTAGAGTCTGTGGTAACCACTTCTGCCCAAATTAACTCCTTGCAACCACTAGTTTCCCTGGTAACCCCTGGTGACAACGTTTGACCCTGGTAGCCCTTAGTACCAACTCGTGAACCTGGTAAGCGCTAGTTTCCTAGTCACCCCTGGTAACCACCAGTGTCCATGGTGACCACTAGCATCGCTGCTCAGTTGGTAACCATCAGTGTCAGTATTGGCCTGCCCTATTCGCTCAAATGTGCAACTCTCTATAATAGGCTCTGCCAGAACCCTTTCAACTGGTTACCAAACCCCCTGACCAATAGACCATCCTACCCCCTCTGATATACAGTTTGCTCCACTGTGTATTCTTTTGATTTCAGAACTCGGAATGTGAGTGAGGAGACGCAGTCCTTTAACGCTGCCACTGTGAAACGAGGCCCCCCAGACAAGGAGGAGTCCGAGGTAACGTGGATACAAGCTCCACAGTGACCTCTGGTATATATTTGTGGAGCTCTGTTGTGTTTGAAGACCCATTCTGTGTCTCAGGTCGTCATCAGAGGTGAGGAGGACATCTACGTCAACAGCGAGATGCAGATGAACCCGGTTGGGCCGAGAGAGGAGCCGGTTGGACCGAGAGAGGAGGCTGTTCTGAGAGCCGGTTCCCCAGTCTCAACGCACCGTGATGCAGACTCCTCCCGCCGGATAGGCCCTGCAGGCTCCCACCCAGGACGACCGGTCTCTAGGGAGCTGACTGAAGATTCTCAGTAAACAGTTCATGTTGACCAAGTATTTCCTCAGAATAGATATTTTAAAAGTTAGAATATAGCGTTATAGTCTTACTGTAGATCACAAGACTGGTTGCTGCTCCAAGTTTTGCTCTGTTTTCCATTCCTTATTTTCCTCTTAGTGGTTAGTTACCGTTTAATATAAAAAGGTCATATCCTACTGTGTTTATTCTTCTGCCAATATCAGGTTCCAATCCCAGCAGACTCCAAATAAAGGAACAGCCGACTTGTGATTATATGGCCCTGGTAAACCCAGAGAGCAACTAGTGTCCCTGATAACCACAAGCATCCCTGGTGTTTCCTGGTAACCACTGGTGTCTCTGGTAACAGCTAACGGCCCTGCTAAACACTCGAGTCTGTGGTAACCACTTCTGCCCAAGTTAACTCCTTGCAACCACTAGTTTCCCTGGTAACCCCTGGTGACAACGTTTGACCCTGGTAGCCCTTAGTACCAACTTGTGAACCTGGTAAACGCTAGTTTCCTAGCCGCCCCTGGTAACCACCAGTGTCCATGGTGACCACTAGCATCGCTGCTCAGTTGGTAACAATCAGTGTCAGTATTGGCCTGCCCTATTCGCTCAATGTGCACTCTCTATAATAGCTCTGCCAGAACCTTTCAACTGGTTACCAAATCCCCTGACCAATAGACCATCCTACCCCCTCTGAAATACAGTTTGCTCCACTGTGTATTCTTTTGATTTCAGAACTCGGAAAGTGAGTGAGGAGACGCAGTCCTTTAACGCTGCCACTGTGAAGCGAGGCCCCCCAGACAAGGAGGAGTCCGAGGTAACGTGGATACAAGCTCCACAGTGACCTCTGGGATATATTTGTGGAGCTCTGTTGTGTTTGAAGACCCATTCTGTGTCTCAGGTCGTCATCAGAGGTGAGGAGGACATCTACGTCAACAGCGAGATGCAGATGAACCCGGTTGGGCCGAGAGAGGAGCCGGTTGGACCGAGAGAGGAGGCTGTTCTGAGAGCCGGTTCCCCAGTCTCAACGCACCGTGATTGCAGACTCTCCTCCGCCGGATAGGCCCTGCAGGCTCCCACCCAGGACGACCGGTCTCTAGGGAGCTGACTGAAGATTCTCAGTAAACAGATCATGTTGACCAAGTATTTTCCTCAGAATAGATATTTATAATAGTTAGAATATAGCGTTATAGTCTTACTATAGATCACAAGACTGGTTGCTGCTCCAAGTTTTTGCTCTGTTTTCCATTCCTTTATTTTCCTCTTAGTGGTTAGTTACGGTTTAATATAAAAAGGTCATATCCTACTGTGTTTATTCTTCTGCCAATATCAGGTTCCAATCCCAGCAGACTCCAAAATAAAGGAACAGCCGACTTGTGATTTATATGGCACTGGTAAACCCAGAGAGCAACTAGTGTCCCTGATAACCACAAGCATCCCTGGTGTTTCCTGGTAACCACTGGTGTCTCTGGTTAACAGCTAACGGCCCTGCTAAACACTCGAGTCTGTGGTAACCACTTTCTGCCCAAGTTAACTCCTTGCAACCACTAGTTTCCCTTGGTAACCCCTGGTGACAACGGTTTGACCCTGGTAGCCCTTAGTACCAACTTGTGAACCTGGTAAACGCTAGTTTCCTAGTCGCCCCTGGTAACCACCAGTGTCCATGGTGACCACTAGCATCGCTGCTCAGTTGGTAACAATCAGTGTCAGTATTGGCCTGCCCTATTCGCTCAATGTGCACTCTCTATAATAGCTCTGCCAGAACCTTTCAACTGGTTACCAAATCCCCTGACCAATAGACCATCCTACCCCCTCTGAAATACAGGTTTGCTCCACTGTGTATTCTTTTGATTTCAGAACTCGGAAAGTGAGTGAGGAGACGCAGTCCTTTAAACGCTGCCACTGTGAAGCGAGGCCCCCCAAGACGAGGGAGGAGTCCGAGGTAACGTGGATTACAAGCTCCACAGTGACCTCTGGGATATATTTGTGGAGCTCTGTTGTGTTTGAAGACCCATTCTGTGTCTCAGGTCGTCAGAGGTGAGGAGGACATCTACGTTAACAGCGAGATGCAGATGAACCCGGTTGGGCCGAGAGAGGAGCCGGTTGGACCGAGAGAGGAGGCTGTTCTGAGAGCCGGTTCCCCAGTCTCAACGCACCGTGATGCAGACTCCTCCCGCCGGATAGGCCCTGCAGGCTCCCACCCAGGACGACCGGTCTCTAGGGAGCTGACTGAAGATTCTCAGTAAACAGTTCATGTTGACCAAGTATTTCCTCAGAATAGATATTTTAAAAGTTAGAATATAGCGTTATAGTCTTACTGTAGGTCACAAGACTGGTTGCTGCTCCAAGTTTTGCTCTCTGTTTTCCATTCCTTATTTTCCTCTTTCCTAGTGGTTAGTTACCGTTTAATATAAAAAGGTCATATCCTACTGTGTTTATTCTTCTGCCAATATCAGGTTCCAATCCCAGCAGACTCCAAATAAGGGAACAGCCGACTTGTGATTGTATGGCTGTAACGAGTTCAATGATTGAGCGCAGGCAGGATTGTCGTTCCTCAGCGGGAGAAAGTTTTATTGACCGTTGTTAACGCAAACACAAATCTATAAACTGTAAATAAAGTTCTTCCCGAGTCGTCTCATCGGGGTGCTCACGCTCGTCCTCGATCGCTCCGGTCCGCTCTCTCCGAGAATCCTTCTCCTACTAGAACACAGAGCAGGCACATTAATACAAACGCTCCCTAATTGGAGTGTTGCCACCTGCTGCACCTGCCCATACTCCCCCTGCAGGTCAGACGTCGCATGTCCCCCCACACACCCCCGCCGCCCGACACAGGCCGGGGTCACATCCAGCCACCAGCTCACTCCCCACCCCCCAGAGCGGGAGAGGAAGTCCGCCACGGCCATCTGCACCCCAGGCCTGTGCACGACCCGAAAATTAAAGGGTTGCAACGCGAGGTACCATCAGGTGATCCTCGCGTTGACGTCCTTCATGCGGTGGAGCCACTGGAGGGGGGCGTGGTCGGAGTAGAGGGTGACCCAGCAGGTAGTAGCGAAGGGCGCCGACTGCCCACCGGATGGCGAGACACATCCTTCTCCAACGTGCTGTACCGACCCTCCCGGTCTGATAATTTCCGGCTCAGGTACAGCACCGGGCGATCGGCTCCCTCCACCTGCTGGGTCAGGACCGCGCCCAGCCCTCTATCCGACGCGTCCGTCTGCAGGGAGAAAGGGAGATCAAAGTTAGGAGCACACAGGACCACCTTTCCAAAGAGGGCTGCTTTAATAGCCTCAAACGACACCTGGCATGGCTCCGACCACTGGACTGTATCTGGGGCCCTCTTACGGGTGAGGTCGGTCAAGGGGCTGACCAGGTCGGAGAAGTGTGGTATGAACTGTCAGTAGTAACCTGCCAGCCCCAGGAACTGCCTCACCTCTTTCTTGGTCCTGGGCAGAGGGGAGGCGGCAACCACGGCGGTCTTCGCGACCTGTGGCCGGACCCTCCCCCCCCCAGGTGGTACCCCAGATATTGGATCTCCCTCCGCTCGATCACGCACTTCCTCGGGTTGGCCGTGAGCCCCGCCCGTCTCAGCGAATGAAGAACGGCCGCCACCTGCCGCACATGCTGCTCCCACGTTCCGCTATAGATGACGATGTCGTCAATGTAGGCAGCAGCATACGCGGCGTGGGGCCGTAACACCCGGTCCATCAGCCGCTGAAACGTGGTCGGGGCCCCGAACAACCCGAACGGAAGTACCTTAAACTGGTACAGACCGAGCGGAGTGGAGAAGGCTGTTTTTTCCCGGGCTGCTGGAGATAGCGGAATCTGCCAGTAGCCCTTCGTGCAGTCCAGAGTCGTGCAGTAGGTGGCCATGCCAAGCCGGTCCACGAGCTCGTCGATCCGAGGCATTGGGTAGGCGTCAAACTTCGACACCGCATTCACCCTACGGTAGTCTACACAGAACCGGACAGACCCATCCGTCTTTCCCACAAGCACGACGGGACTGCACCGGTCACTGTGAGACTCCTCAACCACGCCCAACTCCAACATGGTTGCCAATTCGCGCCGCACCACATCTTGTTTGTGGACGGGCAGCCTGTAGGGGCGTGTCCGCACCTTTAACCCGAGCAGCGTCTCGATGTCGTGAGTAATTAGCGAGGTGCGACCGGGCAGGGGCGAAAAGACGTCGGCGACCCGGAGTTGCAGACCGGCAACGTCCCGCGCCTGACTCCCTGAGAGACCCTCCCCCTGACCGACCGGGGGGGTGGGGCCTGGCCTAGGGACGTCCGGCCCGAGCTCTTCCCTCCCCGGGAGCGTCGACGCAAACGCGACAGGGACCGCATCGTTCCACCTCTTTAGGAGGTTGACGTGGTAGACCTGGGTGTTTTCGCCCCTGTCCGAACGCGCCACCTCGTTATCCAGGTCCCCGACCCGCCGTGTGACCACAAAGGGTCCTTGCCAATTCGCGAGTCATTTGGAGCTAGAGGTGGGCAGTAGTACGAGGACCTTATCTCGCGGAGTGAAATCGCGTAATCTAGTTCCTCTGTCGTACAGGCGTCTCTGACTCTCCTGGGCTCGGTGCAAGTGCTCACGTGACAATACCCCTAGTGAGTGAAGATTTGCACGCAAGTCCATGACATACTGGATTTCATTCTTGCTGTCACTGGACCCCTCCTCCCAGTTTTCTTTAATCAGTTCCAGGACGCCCCTGGGCTTGCACCCATAAAGCAACTCAAATGGGGAAAACCCTGTGGAAGCCTGAGGCACTTCCCGCACTGCAAACAACAGAGGGTCTAACCATTGATGCCAATTTCGAGCATCCTCGTGTACAAATTTACGGATCATGGACTTTAACGTCCGGTTAAACCTCTCACACAAGCCATCCGTGGCTGGTGATAGACGCTCGTGCGGATGGCCTTGACCTTCAACAACCCGTAAAGTTCCCTAATCGTGTGTGACATGAAATTGGTGCCCTGGTCGGTGAGAATCTCTTTCGGGATTCCCACCCGCGATATGACGTGAAACAACGCCTGCGCAACACTCTTCACGGAGATGTTGCGCAACGGAATTGCTTCCGGGTATCGCGTTGCGTAGTCGATCAGGACTAACACAAATCGATACCCGTGTGCGGAACATTCTAATGGCCCGATAATGTCCATGCCAATGCGATCGAAGGGGGCTTCTACCAGGGGAAGGGGCCGTAAAGGAGCCCTGGGGACGGCTGGGGGATTCACCAACTGGCACTCGGGGCAGGATGCGCACCACCTGCGCACCTCCGCCCGAATCCCCGGCCAATAGAATCGGGCCATTATCCGGTTAAGTGTTTTATCGTATCCTAAATGGCCCGCCATTGGGTTATAATGCGCTGCCTGGAAAACCATTTCCCGGCGGCTTCTGGGTACTAGCAACTGGGTAATAACCTCCTCACTCTGGGTGTCACGACTCACCCGATAAAGCCTCTCCCTAACCACTATAAAGTGTGGGTAAGTCAGCGCTGCATCTGGCCGGACCTTACTCCCATCAATAACCATCACCTGGTCGTAGGCTGAGCTCAGTGTGGCGTCCCGAGACTGTTCGAGGGGGAAATCCTCCACCGGTGGGAACCTCGGCGTGGGGACCTCGGGTTGGCGATCGCCCGCCTCCCCCGATCCCTGAGCAGCGTCGGCCGCCCCCGCCTCGGCGCAGAACACAGCACACGACTTGCATGTCCCTACCAGTCGTGCCCGCACCCCCATAGTCCCCCTAACAGCCTGTGGAAACCCTGCCCAATCCAACCCAAGAATCAGGGGATGCGTGAGGCTCAAACTAACCGCCGTCTTAACACTATCCCACCACACCGAATTTCGATAGGGACCAAAGGATACTCGTGCACATCCCTGTGTATACACCTCACTGAGACGCTCGACGCCTCCACCAATGCCTCGGACCGCACAAGGCGCTGGTGGATCATGGTCTGCATGCAGCCCGAGTCCAACAGCGCCTGGTGCGTACCCCGCTGTATCCTCACTGGGATACGGTACGCCTCACCGGGACCGTGGGGAGAAGACGGGGCACCGGTGATGCGGACAACCTGACCCACCTCCATCATATGGCACTCCCGCCGGAGGTGGCCAGGCCGCCCGCACCGCCAACACCCCTCCCCTGCCGTCTGAGTGCCCGTCTGTGGAGTGGGGGGGGGAGGTGACTCATGTGCCCACTCTGGAACGCTCCCCCCCCCATCTCGCCCTTGGCGCCGGGATTGGCATATTCCGCCGTGGGGCAGCCGCACCGGTACGTGGGCTCCGCGTCAGTGGTCGCTGGCTCGCTGGCGGTGGTGGCTGCAGGTGGCTCTCCGCCAGGACGACCGCGGCGGAGAGACTCTCGGGCCGGTGGTATCGGACCCAGGCGGAGGTCCTAGCTGGCAGCCCCTCCACGAACCTCTCCAGGGCCACCTGCTCCACCACGACCTCCGCCGTGTTCCGGTCTGGGACCAGCCACCTCCTTGCCTGGTCCCTCAGCTGCTGGGCGAAGGGTCGGTCCCCCTCGCTGAAGGCCAGCGCCCAGAACCGCCATCGATGTTCCTCCGGGTAGAGGCCCAGCCGGTCCCGGATGGCTCTGGTGATGGCGTCGTAGTCTCGCTGGGCCCCGGCCGGCAGACTCTGGGCCACGAGCTGTGCCTCTCCTGTTAGGAGCGGCAGGAGGGGCGCGGCCACCCTGAGACCTCGACCACCCTGAGACCTCGGCCACCCCCTGGAAGGTCTCGAGGAAGGCTTCCGCGTCGTCTGCCTCCCCCATCTTCGGGACGTGGATGTGTGTTGCGGGTCCCGCCCCCTGGGGTCCTTCGCCACGTCCACCGGAGGCGAGGAGCTCCCGGAGCATGGCCCGATCAGCGGCCAAGGACTGGGCCAAGTCCGAGAGCACCTCGTTCTGTGCCTGATGGAGCTGGCCTTGTCGCTCGGCCATCTGGGCCAAATGCCCGAGCACGTTTCCCAATGGGGACTGGTCCATTTCCCTGCACTCGAGTCCCACGTTGGGCTCCACTGTTACGAGTTCAATGATTGAGCGCAGGCAGGATTGTCGTTCCTCAGCGGGAGAACGTTTTATTGACCGTTGTTAACGCAAACACAAATCTATAAACTGTAAATAAAGTTCTTACCGAGTCGTCTCATCGGGTGCTCACGCTCGTCCTCGATCTCTCCGGTCCGCTCTCTCCGAGAATCCTTCTCCTACTAGAACACAAAGCAGGCACATAAATACAAACACTCCCTAATTGGCCTGAGTGCTGCCACCTGCTGCACTCAGGTCCAAACCCCCCAGCCAATCCGGTGCGCTCCCAACCTGCCCATGCTCCCCCTGCAGGTCAGACGTCACGTCCCCCCACAATGGCCCTGGTAAACCCAGAGAACAACTAGTGTCCCTGATAACCACAAGCATCGCTGGTGATCCCTGGTAACCACTAGTTTCTCTGGTAACAGCTAACGGCCCTGTTAAACACTAGAGGCTGTGGTAACCACTTCTGCCCAAGTTAACTCCTTGCAACCACTAGTTTCCCTGGTAACCCCTGGTAGCAACCTTTGACTCTGGTAGCCCTTAGTACCAACTCGTGAACCTGGTAAGCGCTAGTTTCCTAGTCGCCCCTGGTAACCACCAGTGTCCATGGTGACCACTAGCATCGCTGCTCAGTTGGTAACCATCAGTGTCAGTATTGGCCTGCCCTATTCGCTCAATATGCACTCTATAATAGCTCTGCCAGTACCTTTCAACTGGTTACCAAACCCCCTGACCAATAGACCATCCTACCCCCTCTGATATACAGTTTGCTCCACTGTCTATTCTTTTGATTTCAGAACTCGGAAAGTGAGTGAGGAGACGCGGTCCTTTAACGCTGCCACTGTGAAGCGAGGCCCCCCAGACGAGGAGGAGTCCCAGGTAACGTGGATACAAGCTCCACAGTGACCTCTGGGATATATTTGTGGAGCTCTGTTGTGTTTGAAGACCCATTCTGTGTCTCAGGTCGTCATCAGAGGTGAGGAGGACATCTACGTTAACAGCGGGATGCAGATGAACCCGGTTGGGCCGAGAGCGGAGCCGGTTGGACCGAGAGAGGAGGCTGTTCCGAGAGCCGGTTCCCCAGTCTCAACGCACCGTGATGCAGCCTCCTCCCGCCGGATAGGCCCTGCAGGCTCCCACCCAGGACGACCGGTCTCTAGGGAGCTGACTGAAGACACTCAGTAAACAGTTTATTGGCGCATTTCCACTAGCACGGCTCGGCTCAGTACGGCTCGGCTCGGCGCGCTATTTGCGTGTTTCCACTAGCACGCAGTACCTGCAACCGGGTACATTTTTGGTATCACCTCAGCCCTGGTTCCAAGCGAGCCGAAGCGTTACTAAAACGTGACGTCAGCCGACTGCCTTCCACTGATTGGCCGATGAGTGTCGTCACTGGAAGCGTCATAACCGCGCGACGACCGCCTAGAATGTAAATAAAAACAAGACGCGAGACAAGACACCACTTTTTACTGCTTTTTGACTTGGAACGAGATGGCTTCTCAGAAAAAATCCACTCCTTGGTCGGTGGAGGAGGTCCAGACGTTCCTGACTCTGGTTGCCGAAGAACGGATTCAGAGGGAGCTCGACGGCACCACGCGTTGTTGTTGTTCTGGTCTTCCGGATTTGTACGTTGCTCGGCGCCGTGTAAATGACGTCACAGCGGTTTCGCGCAGCAGTGTTATGACGACCCCGCCCACGTCGAGGAGGCACCAGTTGTAATGGAAACACAACCAAACCGAGCCGAGCCGAGCCTTGGCGAGCCGTATCGAGCCGAGCCGTGCTAGTGGAAATGCGCCATATGATGACCAAGTATTTCCTCCAATAGATTTTTTAAAAGTTTGTATATAGCTTTATAGTTTTAGTACAGATTACAAGACTGGTTGCTGCTCTATGTTTTGCTCTGTTTTCCTTTCCCTATTTTTCTCTCTTTCTTAGTGGTTACTGATAAATATGAAAGGTGATATCCTTAGGTGTTTAGCCTAGTTGTGATTATATGGCCCTGCTAAACCCTGAGAACATTAGGGTCCTTGATAACCACAAGCGTCCCTGTTGATCCCTGGTAACCCCTAGTGTCTCTGGTAACTATTAGTTGCCCTGCTAAACACTACAGTCTGTGACTTCCCCCCAGGCTAACTTCTTGACCCTGGTAGCCCTTAATATCAACTAGTGAACACGGTAAGCACTAGTTCCCTGGTCGCTCCTGTGTCCATGGTGACCACTAGCATCATGTCTAAGTTGGAAGCCATTAGTGTCAGTGGCGGTGGACATCAAATTCCATTCTGAAAGGGTAATATTTCCCTCTGGGGGGATTTGCATTCACTGCCCAATTAGAGAATGCTTGTAATTGTCCAAAGTGATTTTAATGCAATATATACTATTTCAGTGTGCAAAATACATTGTTTGCAACATCACAGCAAATCTACTGAAATTAATAAATGTATTCATTGTAATTCTATTCTATTGGCAAAATAAACATAGCTCACGTTTCTACTAGGTTTTATAGCAATGTCTAATGTTCATTAAAATGTGTAACCATTGCTTTTAAACAATTGCAGTCTTTTTCTTTTTTTTTTTTTTACACAGTTTTCAGCTCAAGGTAAGGAGCAGCCCCCAAGAAAGTCTTGCCCAGGGCCCCCTACTGCCCAGAGCCAACACTGACCAGTGTCCCTGGTAACATCTAGTGTCCCTGGTAACCCACTGTGTCCCTGGTAACATCTAGTGTCCCTGGTAACCCACTGTGTCCCTGGTAACATCTAGTGTCCCTGGTAACCCACTGTGTCCCTGGTAACATCTAGTGTCCCTGGTAACATCTAGTGTCCCTGGTAACCCACTAGTGTCCCTGGTAACCCACTAGTGTCCCTGGTAACCCACTAGTGTCCCTGGTAACCCACTAGTGTCCCTGGTAACATTTAGTGTCCCTGGTAACCCACTAGTGTCCCTGGTAACATCTAGCGTCCCTGGTAACATTTAGTGTCCCTGGTAACCCACTAGCGTCCCTTGTAACATCTAGTGTTCCTGGTAACATCTAGCGTCCTAGGTAACAACTAGCATACCTTGGGGCCTTGGTAACAGCAGTCTCCCCGGTCAGTATTAACTAAGAGCAGTGTTTACAGTATCAAGAGAGAACAATATAAACATTGTTAACAGATGACCGTATCAACGGTAAACATTTTCAGGAGGGAACAGTGTAAACTGGCGGAGTCTGATTGGACTCTGGGGCTGGGTGAGGCTGCACACCTGTTTCAAAGCCAGCCGTCTCCACCCACATTCGGGGAGATCTCCTGGAAGGCAGCTGTGTCACCTTGCCATGTTCATTATCACATTGGTGCAATAATCCATATTTTTAACACCACCACCCTACGACTCCTTTGTCTTGAGGAGCCCAAAAGGAGTCACCTAGGTGGGGTGGGGCAGCGTCCTAGGTGGGGTGTAACATGGACCTCTGCTACAGCCAGTATTTATACAGGGAAGTATCAACAGTATTAACAGAGAGTATTATCAAAGTATTAACAGGGCAGTATTAACATTGTCATCAGAGAATATTATTAAAGGTATTAACAGGGCAGTATTAACAGAGATTAGTATCAACAGTATTAACACAGATTAGTATCAACAGTATTAACAGAGATTAGTATCAACAGTATTAACAGAGATTAGTATCAACAGTATTAACAGAGATTAGTATCAACAGTATTAACAGAGATTAGTATCAACAGTATTAACAGCGATTAGTATCAACAGTATTAACAGAGATTATGTATCAACAGTATTAACAGAGATTAGTATCAACAGTATTAACAGAGATTAGTATCTACAGTATTAACAGCTCAGTATTAACAGAGCAGTATTAACAACAGTATTAACAGTATTAACAGAGCAGTATTAACAGCGCAGTATTAACAGAGCAGTTTTAACAGCGCAGTATTAACAGAGCAGTATTAACAGAGCAGTATTAACAGAGCAGTATTAACAGAGCAGTTTTAACAGAGCAGTTTTAACAGAGCAGTATTAACAGCAGTATTAACAGAGCAATATTAACAGTACTAACAGTTGTGCCGACCCTGTGGCTCGAGGAGACTGGGGGCGGGTCCCCTGCTCATGTGTTGGAGGTCGTGGGAGGAGCCAGTGGCTCATTACGGAGAGGTGGAAACACCTTTGTCACTTGTTCCCAGAAGGTGCCAATTTGAATGAATGACTCGCTTTCCATTTTACAGGCTGCTCAACTTCCCGTTTTATGTTCCATCAACCTTCTTTTTTGACTACACCACTGCTTTACATAATATATATATATATATATATATATATATATATATATATATCATCCACTTACTGCGTTACTGATGCTTCTGATCTACACATATCATTACTTCAATTTATTGGTCGTCCTTAATTCAATTATGTTAAGTTTCTTTCAATCGTCAACCTCTGCAATAGTTTGTTATGGCCTAGAGCCGGGTCTAAACACAGTATTAAAGGTCCCATGGCATGCTACTTTATGGATGCTTTAATATAGATAGTAGTGGGCCCCTAATACAGTATTTGAAGACGTTCCTGAAATTCAGCTGTGGTGCAGAATTACAGCCACTACGAAACCAGTTGCACATTGAGCTTTCCCCAAATGCGCCGTTTCGGTGTCTGTAGCTTTAATGCAAATGAGGAGGAGAGAGGCGGGTCAAGGAGGAGGGTGGGGGTGTGGCCCTGAGCAGCTTGCGGCAACGGTACCATGCGCTCTGTTTACAGTGGATGTATCGCAATGGCGAGGCGCACACAGCCTTTGGCCGTGTTCTGTAAATGTTCTAGACACTCCTGGTGCTCCGGTGGGAGTCCTGGAGTTCCATATCCAAGTAATATCATATTATACATAGATATCTATATCATATATAATATATATTATCACGGCCAAAAACTGTGCGCCTCCAGACGATATTATGAATCTCAAACGACTGCGTTGGGTTCTCTGACGTCTATGTTTCATCCATGTCCAAACAATCTGAAGTAGACTGATCCAAGACATGGAGAAGAAAGGGATTGTTGCCTGCGATTATTGACCGCGATCAGGGTTGGAGTGGGACCCTTTTTCAGCCCTGGGGTTTCAGGCCCATACCGGCCCCGCGCAAAAGTCGGAGGGTTGGGGAGGTAGAGAATTGTCGCGGTCCTCCCGTTTACCACTCCAGGCCTGACCGCGATTGTCTCCTCACGGAGCCTCGCTGCCGAGGGACCACCGCCTCGGCAGCGGGCAGCGCTTAGGCACCAATGCCTCCTGTAGCGGGCAGCGCCAGGGCGGTGGTTGCTCGGCAGCGGGCAACGGGAAGCGGAGCTCAAGCGGGAGACAATCGAAAGGGCAACAATCCCTTTCTCCTCCATGTCGTGGTTCATGTACTTCAGGAAGTCAAATCCAAAGTTCCTTTCCCCCAATGCCTTCTCAACCACGGCTGTGATAACCCCCACTACGAGACTCATTTTGGAATTACCACGATAGTCTGACGTGTTATGCGCCATAACACCAACAGCAGAATGGTTATCCAAATAACAAGGAAGTGTACAACACAGTCCTGGAGCTCTATATCTAAATAATGTCATATAATACATAGATATCTATATCAGATAATACATATTATGACGGCGAAAAGCTGTGTGCGCCTCCAGACGATATTATGAATCACAAATGACCGTGTCAGGTTCTCCAACGTCTTTGGTTCTTCCACTTCAACATCAATCTGAAGTAGACTGAACCGCTCACTGCCGTGCCCGCTGCCGGGCGGTGGTGCTTCGTGACGGTGGTGCCTCGCGGCAGCTGGCAGCGGGTAGCGGATCTCCGGCGGGAGACAATCGCGGGCAACAATCCCTTTCTCCTCCATGGCGCAGTTCATGTACTTCAGGGAGTCAAAGCCAAAGTTCCTTTCCCCCAATTCATTCTCAACCATGGCTGAGATAACCCAACTACAGTCTTGTTGTGGAAATACCAGAGACGTATACACCAACAGCAGAACGGTTATCCAAATATCAAAGAAGTGTACAACACTTGGTTTATAGTGTGTAATCACACACACACACACACACGCATGAGACACTTGCACGGTCGTAGCTCATTGTCTCATTGGCGGGCCAATTTCTCTGGGCTGGCAAGGCAGAGAAAGGGGAGGTGGCATCTCCCCTTAGGACGACATACGGGGAAAATTCAAAACGGCGCGTCTGAGCTTCAGTTTTTCAAAGGCGGAGCAGAATGCCTAGTGCTTGTTTTACACCCAACGAAATGTCTAGCTACTGAGGGAGCATGGGTAGGCTAGGGGAACTCATTTTAATGTTAGCAAACCTCAGAAAGTGAGGTTTAACAGAGAACAGTAACCACAGTTTTAACAGGCTCAACAAAGAACACAAAGAGTACTAACAGAGAACATTATCAACAGTATTAACAGAGAACAGTATAAACAGTGACTGTTAATAGAGAACAGTATCAACAATATTAACAGAGAACAGTATCAACAGAGGACAGTATCGACAGTTAACGGAGAACAGTCTCAACAGTTTCAACAGAGAACAGTATCAACAGAGAACCGGATGAACAGTGTTTACATTGATAACTGAATGAATAGCGCCCGGTCAGTATCAACAGTATTACCAGTGAAAAGTATGAACAGCTTTAACACTGTTTACATTAGTAACAGTATTAACAGAGATCAGTATCAATAGTATTAATACAGAATAATATTTGCTGCAATAACAGTGTTAATATTATTAACAGACCAGTGTTAACAGAGAACTGAAACAACATTGTTGACAGTGTTAACAGTATTAAAAATATTTACAAATTAACAGTTATACAGTGCAGTGTTAATAATGGTTGATTATGGTTTTGTTGAACTTTATCCTTTAACTTTATTGTCTTTTTGTATGTTGGCTCAGCCCTTTTGACATAAAGGTTTGTCTGTGCTCATGCAAATTTTATTAAGTTCCTCATTCACTCACCTCACCCAGGTGCGGACAAAAATATGAAATCAAGTTGTTGCTCTTCAGGAACTTCAAATCAAGTCCTTCACCTCTATCACGTAAGTCAACTTTATATCTGGTTGCTAGAACAAAGGAACATGGTTCCTGTTTACATGTATTGATATATATATATTAGTTTAAGTTTTATTCAAGCAATAACAGTTTTAGTTTGACCTTCGGCAGACAGACACCATGTTTCATCTTTTGTTTTCCTATTTATATCTACATTTACATTTAGGGCATTTAGCAGACACTTTTATCCAAAGCGACTTACAATAAGTACATTTGTCATAAGAAGTGCAACAATATATCGCTATCGGTACAGTAAGGATGTAAGAAGTAAGAAGAACCAAGTGCAAGTACAAGTATATCGGTATCTAAACATCTAAAGCGTTGAACATGTCCAATTAAATCACATGAACAGGGTTATTATCATTGTTCTTCTTTGAATATCGGTATTATGTGCTTGAAATTTAGTTGAATTAGTCATGGTAACAGTGATAGATTTACTGGTATTTTGAAATAGACATTTCTATAGCAGTTGACAGTATCTCACTATAATTAGTGCAGCACTGAATACCTTAAGTGTAGTACGATATTCAGTGTGGTACAGAAGTTAATGTCCTCTGTGGTTTTAATGATGAAAGTTCTGATGAAGTTCTGGAGAACATGACTGGATCCTGGAAACTATTCCTGCTCTGTAGTCTCCTGCTAGGTAAATATTTCAACCCTCTCTGTTGAAACCTGGATTGGGTACTATACCTGTAGCACTGAAGTACCCTGTACTACTCTCTAATACCTTTAATACTCGGTTAATACCTATAGTACTAAGTTAATATTGGCAGCACTCTCTATTGCCCTCTGTTAATACCTGTAGTATTCACGGTAATGTGAGCAAAATAAACACCTGAATGCGACCTAATTTACCTAATAACACTTAAAAAACATCAACCGGAAAACTATGTTCAGCCAACGGCAGCTCCCCTAATACATCATGAATCAAATTTCCACTAGAGGTGGTTTGAGTGATAGGTCTGATAGCCCCCCCTCACCCCTCATTATTATTGGAGAGGCGAGCATAGTTTTTAGCAGCTTCTACCGAGAGAACACCTTTGTTCCAATATCCATACTATCAGTACTCACTATACTTAGGCCCCGTTTACACGAGGACACTTGCGGGTAAAAACGACAAAATATTTGATCGGAAGTGCCTTTCGTTTAGACAGTGACAGCGTTTTTGGGGCATGAAAACGCATAAATCTGAAACCTATGGAGGACCACAAGTATGGAGGACCACAAGTGTCACGGAAAATAGTAATAAAGGATAATTCATTGTTTTGATATTTTTAATGGGCAATTAAAA
>OLKM01004448.1:0-22336 GCA_900291075.1 Melanogrammus aeglefinus | reverse complement strand
CTACTGTTCCGGTTACCGCTTAAGCAGAATGGGTATGCCCCCCGAGAACGGTGAAGGCTGTGTAAAGTTGCCTTGAAAGACAAGTGATGTGTGCAATCGAGTTGTTCCGCTGGTCTGAGCTTTGCTACTAAAAAAAACTTATGGCGAGGAACGAATCCGCCGGACAGTGGACAACTGCTTCAGTAGAAGGCGATCACTTCTGCGTAAACTGGAAGCTCAGGAAAATACCGCAGGCTCAGAAACCGATGTGGGGAAAGTCTAGAGCTTGCTCGGATCTGTTCTGGCTGGGCCTTGTCCATTGGAAGGAGTATGTCCCAAGTTGACGTTAACAAGGGTCATTACATCTACAGACAGCCCACAAGCGCAAAAGAAGGAATTCTTCCTATGAGCTCCCACCACCCACCATTCTCCGGTCCCGCTGACAAAATGAAGCTCCCAAATCATATTTCATTGTCATATCACGTCTGTTGTGTGAGAACACGAGTGGTTATACGTTCCCTCTTGTAGTTTTGCTGTGTTTGGTGAATGAAATATTGTAAGATTTTTATATTTCCTGTTGTTGTTATCAGTAGAGGGTGGTGTATATTTAGATTGTGCAGTACCAGAGTCATAAGGTCTGCTTTTATCTAGATCTCGCTGTATAATGTACATGCTTGATCTTAATTCGAAGGATGAGACTTGCTATGGGATACATGATGCTGCAGTGAGCTTTTGCGACCGCGTGGTGGGGGGCCTCGTGTTTGGCAGGAAGATGCCTTTTAATTTTTTCGGCCCCTCGTTCAGATGAGTCTGAGGTCCGCGAGCTGGGCAGGCAGCGCATGCGACCACACAGCACATCCAGAACTGTACGACGCAGGCGAAAGCACGGCTTGGTGAGCGAGGAAAGGCGGCGACAGTGAATAGTCATTAAAGTAGGTGTATTAGCCGAGTAGTTTTGATCTGGTATAGGTTACTTGTACTGCTGTGTTACCCAAAAAGTAAAATTGTACTGTAACATGTAGATGGTGTAACATAATTCAACCGTACAGTCTATATTTGGTATGTGGTTGTTGCTACGTCTGGTTGTTAGGGGCTTGTCGTTACGTTGTGTCTGCGAGTGTTTCAGGGATCACTGGTCCCTTTAAGGTTACGGAGGCTTCTGCATGACGAGCCCGGATCCCGGGACTTAGGGCGGTGTACTTGGCGTGCACGTGTTTGATGCTGGGCGTCTCTCTACGAAATAAACGAGTCAGCGACAACTGACGTAGTGGCTCAACGTGGCGAGAGCATTTAATCTTTCTTCTAAATGCAATCCGACCTTGGTGACCCCGCCGACGTGAGTCTCTGGGACGGTATCTGTAAGGACAGGAACGACGCTATGAGCCGCAAACCGCGTTGAGCTCTCAAAGCTCCGAGCGAATTGGCTAGGAATCGTCGGCATTGGTTCACCGCAGACGGAAAGCGCAGTTCGTGTTGCGGGAGATCACAGCGGATATGACGAGGTACTACTACGTTGTGCCAGCTCTGGGAAATGTCGACAGCAGTCCAGGAGTGTGATGGCCTCCTTAAAAATCCTCCGGGCAAGGTGAGAAGTGATGCGGCACTCAAAGCCCACGCTGTTAAAGACGTTTGACTGCGGACGCTGAGAGAGTCAGCAGGCTGTAACTAACTCTGTCAAGGATCGGTGTGACAGCAGAACCGTCTGGCTCCATGACCGTATGCGGATGGCTCGTGAGTGGGTGTGAGCACTGAAACCCGATTTTCTTTTTGTTCAGCTTTTCCTGCGGTCAGCGTAATTCCCAAGGAGGGCTGCTTAGCCAACACCATGATCACTGGGACTGGGAGGCTGGCTGAAGAGGCTGAGTCAAATTTTCCCTGGCGGGGTCAAGGCCACTGCGTGGGCCGCGATTTTTTCCCGCGGCAGCATCGCTCCGTGGAGCAGTGGACGACTCCAGGCTCATCGCTGCCGACCACTTCTCCGTGGCAGCTGTCTTCTGACCCCCGAAGCAGGTCTTCAGGCCCGCAGCGCAGTTTGCAGGCATGTTGTTGATGTACCATGCGAGGAGTTTGGACAGAAGGCTCTTAAATGTCGTGTCCGCCATGCAGGTACGGCGGTTGGGAAACGCAAGCGCGCGCCCGGCGCGCGTAGTGCCATGAGGTAGCTGCTTGGCCCGTGCTGGCAGGCTGCTTTTCATTCGTGCGCCGCATCTCCGGACGGCGATTCCTGTGTGCGACATCAGGAGCACAGAGATGGAGCGTCCTGCCTGGCTTCCGCGGTTGGGCATGGTGACCGACGCGCCACGGCCCTCAAGGAAGCTGCTTATGGTATAGCCTCCCGATACCGTCGCCAGAGTACCCCTGGACGATGTACATCTGATTGTGTTTTCGCGGAGGCCAGATCCGGTTTTGCTGGGACTTTGTTACAGCAAGGTCTCCAGTTCCGTTCCTCGATGGCGCCCGATTTTTTGTAACGCGGCGTGGACTGTTGGTGGATGTAAAGAACCGCCATTTGATGACGCCGTCAGTTTGCTTCGCGTATGCGTGCACGCTCAGCGGCGCTGAACTCCATTACAACTGGTCTAGCATGCTCTCTCACCTCAGATGGACTTCCACCGTCTGCTTGGCCGGTTTTCCAGCCCTCAGCTTCAGCCTACTTTCTCGTGCTGTCTGGCCGTGAAGGCATGGGTGTGGAGCACCATCTCGGCCACTATGGTACCCGTCTACGCCCGTGCTCGGCGGCTTCGATCCGACCAAGGCTTGGCGCTTGCAGAAGGCTGAGTTGCAAACATGGAGCGCGCTTGGGTATAGTCCACCGGTCCGACGCCAGCCCGTGGGTCTCACCCTCCAATACATCCGCAGACCCGGCGGTGGGCTGCACCCGTGTGGCGACTACCGGCGGCTAAATGAGGCAACGACCGCCTGACCGTACCCACGCTGTGCCGAATATTCAGGATTTTCGGCCCACCTGGCTGGTAGTGGGGATTCTTTCCAAGGTGGACCTTGTCCGGGGATATCATCAGGTGCCTGTACACCCACTGGATGTTCCCAAAACAGCAGTGATCATGCCGTTTGGTCTGTGAGTTCCTGCGGATGCCGTTTGCCTTAAAAAACGCAGGCTCAATTCTTTTCAACGCGCCTCATGGACTTCTGTTTGCGCGGGGCTGCCTTTTCTTTTTTGTGTACTTGGATGACACATCCTAGTGGCAAGCACCGTCCCAATCCCAGCACCCTGGCGCACCTTCCGGACACTTTTTGAGAGCGGCTCAGCCAACATGGGCTGATTGCCAACCCCGCCAAGTGCCAGTTTGGTCTCTCCATCCTCGATTTCCTGGTACACAGAGTCACTAAGGACGGTGCAGCCCCTCTCCCATCAAAGGTGGAGGCGGTCACACAGTTCCCACGCCCGCTCCTTGTCAAGTCCATGCAGGAGTTCCTCGGCATGGTGAATTTTTACCCACCGTTTCATCCCTCGAGCCGCCCAGCTCCATGCCGACCCTTGGCATGAGGCCTTTACAAGGTAAGCCCAAGCACGCTGTGGACTGGACTGAGAGGCAGGGACAAGGGCTTTTTGTTGCCACTAAGGCAAGCCCTGGCGAACAGCACCAATGCTGGCACACCCTTCTCCCACACAGCCTCCATCGCCTTCAACCTCCGGATGCCTCGGACTAAGCTGTCCGGTGGCGTCTACGAGCAGTGGGTGGGGGGGCCTGGCCAGCCGCTGCCTTCTTCTCAGGCCGTCAGTTGCGTCCCCAACGAGCGAGCAAAGTACAACCACTCTTCGACCGGGAGCTGCTGGTTTCTACATTCGCCATCAGACACTTTCGTTCCCTATTGGAAGGTCGACACTTCACCGCTTTTGTCGACCACAAGCCGCTGACTTTCGCCATGGCCAACTGAGCCATGGTCCGCCCGCCAGCAACGTCATCTGTCCTACATTTCCGAGTTCATCACGGATTTACAGCACGTTACCGGTAGGGACAACCAGGTGGCGGAGTGCCTGTCACAGGCTGTGGTAGGAGCAGTCCATCTTGGTTTGGATTACAACCGCATTGCAGCGGACCAGACCACCGACCCAGACGTGCAACTCCTGAGAAACTCGACTTACAGGGCTGAAAAATAGAGGAGTGTGGTTTTTAAGCGATGCCGGCACCACGCTCCTGTGTGACATGCGCCACAGGCAGTCCTCCACCCAATCATTCCCCACGGGAATGGAAGACGACAAGTTTTTGATGCATCCATGGTCTTTCCCACCCAGGTTCGAAGGCGTCACAGAGATTGGTTGCGGCTAAGTTTATTTGGCATGGCTCAAGAAGGACGTTAGGGACTGGGCTAACACCTGTCTTGAGTGCCAGCGGGCCAAAGTGCACCGCCACACTAAAGCCCCGTTGGAGTTGTTCCCGGTGCCGGAGAGACGGTTTTGACCATTGATAAACGTGGATCTGGTCGGCCTCTGGCCTCCTCTCTCACGGTTTCACCTACCTGTTGACCATGGTTGACAGGACCACCCGTTGGCCTGAGGCTGTGCCACTGACGTCACTAGCATCGGCCGAAATGACACGGGCATTTATCAGCACCTGGGTTGCCCGTTTCGGCACTCCTTCCCACATATCCTCTGACCGGGGCGCGCAGTTTACGTCTGAGCTGTGGAGCGCTGTCGCACAGAGCCTCGGAGTGAAACTCCACCACACGACCGCATATCACCCACAGGCTAACGGACTCTGTGAGCGATTTCATAGGTCGATAAAGGCTGCTCTTCGTGCCAGCCTCAAAGACAGCAACTGGGTCGACAAGCTCCCGTGGGTACTGCTTGGGATCAGGACTGTGCCAAAGGAAGACCTACAGTCCTCCTCCGCAGAGCTTGTTTATGGCCAGCCGCTGCGGGTTCCAGGGGATTTCGTCCCTGGCACCACCGTTCCTTGGTCTGCAACTCTCCAGCAGTCCAGGCTACTGGACAATGCGAGGCTTTTCGCACCTGTCCCCACTTCCCGTCACGGCCTTCCTCAGTCGCACATCCCCGCTGGGCTTCGGACGGCTGACTACGTTTTCATTCGCCACGACGCCCACAGGGGACCGCTACGCCCCCCCCTACGAGGGCCCGTTCCGGGTTTTGGAGACGGGGGACAAACATTTTGTGGTGGACATGGGCGGCAGGCCGGAGCGACTCTCCATTGACCACCTCAAACCAGCTAACTTGGACGTGGCCAGGCCCATTGAATTGGCTCAGCCCCCACGACGCGGACGACCTCCAGCCCTGCCTCTGCCTCCTGCTCCCCTCCCACCCGGAACTCCCACACTCCAATAATAATAATAATAACTTTGATTTATATAGCGCCTTTCAAGATACCCAAGGCGCTTTACAAAAGTGGGAGTAGGGGGGTAGGGGCAGGGTGGGGGTTTAGGGAGGGTAGGCAAGAGAGAAGAGGTGTGTTTTGAGGTGTTTTTGGAACTGTGTCAGAGAAGTGGCGGAAAGGATAGGAGGGGGCAGGGTGTTCCAAAGGGTAGGGGCGGTTGCACAGAAAGCCCTGTCACCAAAGGTCTTGAGTCTGGTGCGGGGAGTGGAGAGTAAGTCCTTGCTGATGGAGCGCAGGGACCGTGACTGGGTGTACGGGTGGAGGAGGTCGGTGATGTACTTGGGTGCCAGTGAGTGAAGTGATTTGTAGGTGAGGAGGAGGATTTTGTAGCTGATGCGTTGTTTGATTGGCAGCCAGTGGAGTTTCTTGAGGATGGGGTGTGATGTGCTGCCAGGGCTTGGTGTGGGTTAACACCCCTGGCAGCTGAGTTCTGGACTTACTGCAATCTGTCTCATGGGCTTTGTTGGGCAGCCCAGACAGGACACCATTGCAGTAGTCAAGACGGGAGGTGACAAATGCATGAATGAGAGTTTCGGTGAGTGACGGCCGGAGTCTTGAGATGTTACGGAGGTGAAAGAAGGCAGATTTGGTGATGCTCTGGATGTGGAAAACTGAATGAAGAAATGTGGATGTCCAGAATGACGCCCAGGTTCCGCACTTTAGGAGATGGGGAGGTGGGACAGCCGTCGATGACCAGGGTGAGGTCTCCAATCTTCCTGAGCAGTGGTGCTGGGGCCACCACCATGAGCTCTGTCTTGTCGGTGTTGAGCTTCAGGAGGTTGTTGGTCATCCAGGTTTTGATATCATGCAGACAGTTGTTGAGTTGTATTGGTGGGAGTTGTGAAGAGGGCTTGGTGCTGACATACAGTTGGGTGTCGTCTGCATAACAGTGGAAGCTGAGTGCGTGGTTGCGGATGATCTGACCGAGGGGGAGCAAGTAGATGGTAAAGAGGAGGGGGCCAAGGACAGATCCCTGGGGGACGCCATGGTTAACTGTTGCAGTGGTGGAGTAGGAACCTTGCAGAGTGATATATTGTTTACGGTTGGAGAGGTACGACTGGAACCAAGAGAGAGCAGTGTCGGTAAGGCCGATGAGCTCAGAGAGGCGGGAGAGGAGGATGGAGTGGGAAATGGTGTCGAAGGCAGCAGAGAGGTCGAGGAGGATGAGGATGGAAACAAGGCCGTTATCTGCAGCAATCAGGAGGTCGTTTGTTATTTTGATGAGGGCGGTTTCGGTGCTATGATGGGGTCTGAAGCCCGATTGGAGAGGTTCAAAGAGCTCATGGTGGGACATATGATGTTGTAGCTGAGCAGCCACTGCTCTTTCCAAGATCTTGCTCAGGAACGGAAGGTTGGAAATCGGACGGTAGTTGTTGGGGTCATCTGGGTCCAGGCCTGTCTTTTTGAGTGTGGGGGTCACGGCTGCCAACTTAAAGCTGGATAAAAGCGTAGCGCAGGGTACCACACCAGAGCCAAGTGAGGCGTTAATGATGTCAGCCACCGGGGGGCAAATGGGTGGGGAGACAGGCCTTCACGAGGGTCGTGGGTAGTGGATCCAGACTGCAGGATGAAGTCCCAGCTTTGGTCAAGAGGTCGAGGACTTGATCAGCATCCAACAGGGAGAAAAGTCGAGAGGCGGCGCTGTGGTGGGCAGGCAGAAGGATGGTACATGTCCTGCCGAGGTAGTGTGGCCGGCGGGGAGGGTGTAGATGCCTGGAGCTGCCGGTGGATGATGGCCACTTTCTGGTGGAAAAAGTCCAGGAACCTGGAGCAGAGGTCAGCGGCATCGGAGGGTTGCGGAGCGTCGGGAGGGTCGAGAAGGCGGTTGATGGTGGAGAAAAGCATTTTCAGATGCTTTTGTTGGCTGTATATAAGTGTGGAGTAATGGAGTGTTTTTGCCTGGGTGAGAGCCTCTTTGTAGCACTTGATGTGGTCTCTGTAGGCTTCGAGGTGGACAGTGAGGCCGGATCTTCTGTGAAGCCTCTCAAGCCGGCGCCCCGGCGCACTCCAGGCCTCATACCCGTGTCATGGCGGGCTGCCTGCCGCAGTTGTGGCTCCTCGACCTCATGTACGACACAGCCGTTGTGGCCGGTTAATACGCCCGCCCCCGCGATGACTGTTTTGTTTTTGTTTTCTTCTGATGGTGAATTCTGGGGGGACATGTGTAGTGAGTGTAACATAATTCACCTACAGTATATTGTTATGTGTTATTCTTTACTCTGTGTTAGGCATGTTGTTTACTGTCTCGGTGTTTCAGGGATCACTGTCCCTTTAAGGATTACGAGCTTCTCATGACGCGGAGCCTGAGGGGCGGAGCCCGATCCGGGACTTACTTACTTGCTGCACGTTTTGATTGCTGCTCTCTCTTACGAAATAAACGAGTCCCACAACTGCGTGCTCAACGTCCGAAATTGTATCTTTCTTTCAATGCAATTTCCACAATGCGTCACTTTGTTACTTTGGAACGCGTTACCCCAACACTGTTCGTCACCATCTACGTATTTACGGTTTCTAATAGTGTTATGGTGTAGCCTAATGCTACCAAAAGAAACCTGTTTGTCAATAGTCTTATTGATTTGCTGTAATAACGTTGCAATACTGTCGTAGAAGCTCCAAGTTATTACAAAGGTAGCCCTCTGTCCTGTTTCAATATTACCACGGGTCACTGTAGCGTCCAAAGGAGGAAAGCGTTGCCAGATGCAATGGGTATTGCGCTTCAATCAATCCTACTTCATAGGATTGCTTGGTATGTATAGCTTTTGCTAGTTTACTTCTAAAATTGCATATCCTATTTTGTGGATATATCCCTGCAGACGCATTACTCGCCAGAGTCACATAAACCCCCCCGGCAGCCTCCTTCTCCATTGATCACCCTGGTTATACTGTATTATATTTCTCTTTTACGCATCCACTATCGTCTTTTCAGAAACCCCACGAATTGAAAAACATCATGGCATCCATGCCATTTAGCCAATACCATATGCTTACACCCCACCTTCTTTCTATCTATTATCTTTTCTATTTTTAAATCTTTTTTTTAGCCACAATAACTTTTTTTTTCATAAAAGGTTCCTTGCCCCATATCACCGCTTTAGTTTATCAGCTTGTAGACTGGAGGATGACTTGATAGTCGCTGTGATATTACAAAATATTCATCTGTAAATGTCTGCTCGTAGCTTTGACCTTTGAAATTCTAACCGTATCGCCAACATCATACCTCTGCACAATATTTGCTTCATGATTTGTTTTGTAGAGGGTATTAAATACTGTTTGCTCATTATCTTTAACGACCCGAAAGGGGGTCATTTTTATCGATCTATAGTATGAATGGTTATAATCGTGGACCACATCCTGTAGTTTATCCACGTATCGTTTTGAGCTGGCAGCCGTTAAATATCTCCACATGTTTGTTTTCAGAGTCCTATTGAAATGCTCAACTATACTGGCCTTGGTCTCGTTAGATGTAGAGAAATTTTTAATATCGTGCCGCTCCAACAGACGCTTTCCCGGAGGTACGTCCTTCTTTGAGAATATCGCCGAAAGCTTTACTGACGTCGATAGCACTCTTGGATGGTAAAGAGCGAACCCATGTGTATTTTGAAAACACGTCGATACACGTCAACAAAAAAAGCACGCTGTCGTTTTCGGGGGAGTACTCGGCCATGTCCACTAAATTGGCCTGGAACTGTATCTATTCCACGAACCAATACTCTATTTCTACGGAAATGTATCGGAGCCGGAGTGTGCAGGGTATATGCGTCATGCTTCAGCAGCCTTTTCTTTACATATTTTAAAGGTGGTACCCGCCCTCACTATGCTTGAGGGCCGTTCGTAGATTATTAATACCACCGTAACTCCCAGGTCCGGCGGGATCATAATAAGTTTTAGAAAGCAGTCTATCCATATCGCTTGCCGATGCCAAACTGAATACTGACACACGGATCAGAGTTTACACCTTTTTATTTAAAACTTTCACCTACTCTCGACAGTGTCGAGACACAACTTTTTATTTTTATTTTTCCGGACCATTTTACAAGATACATTTCTAGCCATCCTGAGACACTCTTTTTCATCCTTATTTAACTTTAAGACATCGGATACAAATGCACACACACACCTACCAACAGAGAAACGGTTGATTAAAGCGGTTAACATTAAATCCGTGGGCCTATTTTAAGACAATTTTATGACCAACTCATTCCAATCCTTATACACATGTCTGTTAAAAGTACTTTGATTGATAAAAGCATCATTTTCTGCCGTAGTATACATCAAAACAGCAAGCCTATTTGATGTAGAATCACTAAACTCATCATAAGCAAAATAAATCATTTATATATATATATATATATTATCATTATAAATCACGGTATGTAACCTACAACGCACGATGCCACTCCAATGTACGATGCCACAACCGTGTTGCTTCAATTATCTCAATCTGGTGTTCAGGGTGCAATCGACAGACCCGTTGTGTTTTTTAAAATAGGTTGTAAAAGTATCTGGAAGGGATATCTACCCAACACAACACATATATCGTAATGGGTTTCGTAATGATACTGAGACGGCATACAGGCATGCATGTATGGCATTATTGACTCGGACAGTTGTACGCGCGCCCCCCAACAGTCTGAACGGACCTTCCTTCTGGGCCATCCATCTGCTCCAATACCCGAATCTGTAACCAGCTCACTGTCGGGCCCCCCAAGTGGCAGTAAGGTCAGATTCAATCCAGTCGTTTGTAAAAACTATGTTCGGGTTGTACACAATTTAAATAACCGCACTCTGTGTTGGCTTCTTCATGTGGGGGATGATCAGCATACACCTGTTCTGCGCAACATTAAAACAAAAATACATTAGACATACACACCACACACACAATAATATATTAATAAAATATTTATTCACCATTTTCTCTTGCTAGTGGCCCATTGAATCCAACCCATCCAGCACCATACCACCATCGTTGCACTACTCACCTCATTGGCCGCCCGCCACTCGATGAGGGCCCTTGATTAACTATAAGGCTTTTATAATAGGTCCATGAACTGGTGAAGCTGGCGGGGCAAGCTAGCCGTCCCGCTCTGAAACAGAAAACGTCTGAGAAAATGTGAAGTACGATTTGACAGGTTGGAGAATTTAATGATAGCCTTACAAAACTTAAAAAATACTTACATTTATGAAGCAAAAGTAGTATTTGGAAAATAGTAATTATGCTTACAGTTGTGGGTCTTCTCCAGGGTTTCAGTAGGCTCCGCCATAGTACACAATGCTGTGAAATGCATCCTGGGATATTTAACGGTCGCAAGTCCACACAAGTCACCTCCGATGCATCCTCGATGAAATGGCCAGTTTAAGAACACATAAAGAACACTTCTCGGTTTTACGATAGTAGTCAGAGCTGATCAATGTGGCACAGGAAAGGGATGTCTGGGGCCCCCTGCTTGAGCTGCTAATCCCGCGACCCGACCCTGGATGAGCGGTTTGACGATGAGGATGAGGACTATTGTATTTCATTATTTGGCACTGTTAATTAGGCTAGATCAGTGGTTCTCAAAGTGTGGGGCGTGCCCCACTGGTGGGGAATAGGACGTGACATGTTGGGCGCGACAAACGGGAGGAAATTTCACTAGCCGCATTTTTACATGGAAATTTCTGATCCGATTAGATTTCTAATTTGAATAGATCTATTCCTGTCATGCAATCCAAATGTACTGTATGTATGGCATTTACAAAAGTGGTAAGCGTAAGTTCGTATGTCCCTCACGCACGGTGCCTGCATACTGCCGCGCGGCAACCGCCCTTTAACTGCCTCACTGCTGGAGGGTTCAGCGCGGTGGTGTGAAGGGCCAGGCGTTTTCAAAAGCGGCTGCTGCTGAGTTTCAACACGGAGAGGGCTGAGCGGTAGGGCAAAATCTGTGCGCGTTCACCGCTTCCTGGTTATCAGCCGCATTTGTAAAGGCCTCCCCTCTACCGTCCTTCCCTCATTGAAATGAATGGAGGCGGCGAGTTGCCACGCGGCGGTGTGAAAGCAGCTTAATGTTGGTCTGGGCTTATATAATAAATGTAAGGGATACTGCTGTACAGAACACCAGTCCTTATCGGGAAAATTAGCCCCGACAGGGCAAACCGGACCCCGACGTGAAGCGGAGGTGTCTTGCTTCGCCCTGAAGGGTGACGTTCTATACATTATCCCGCTTATTACACGGCTCCTTGCCAAAATGAATATCTTCATACGGTGTGTCTTTCAAAATTAGTATTCGCAGAGAAATAGTCCGCCATAGACGTTGACGTTGCTTAGCAACCGGACACGCTGGGGTTGATAAGTTACCGCACAACTTGCAGAGTGATAACAAAGACGTGAATCAGGCAAAAAATCCACTTTCCTTGACAGCGGTCAAGTTTGGTGTGCTGTGCATAAAAGTACAGATGGACCAATTGAGAACTACTGCAACTGCTGTTGCCATCTCTCCAAGTTAAAAGATAGCCGCACCCACCCCAAACCAATCGGAATAAGTGTATTGTGGCAACCCGTCCCCAACCCCTCGGGCTGGAAGGCCCAGGGGAGAGGTGGTGGAGGGCGTGTACCGCCCCTACCCAACAGATGGAGCCAGAGGGCGGCACTCCCGGCACCCTAATCAGAGGGATGGGAAACACCTGGGGCGGGGAGGCGGACGCCATGTTAACAATCGCTTTTCCCTGTCCCCAAGCAGAGTTGGAGTGGGAAGCCGCTGGAGTAACCGAGCCCACGAACTAGCCGGCGGGAGGTGAACCGCGCCGTTCCTGAACCGAGCAAGTCCGACCGAGAGAGCTGAACCCGGACCCCTTGTTTCCCCTGGCTCACGGAGCCAGAGTATTATTTTATTGCCCCACGGTTTTTTCTCTGTTTTGACCAATAAATGCCCTCTGGGCTTCGAACCAGCCTGGAAGTGTGGTGATTCCCTGTGTGACCAAGACATTCCCGGGCCCGGGTTGCCACAGTATACATGTAGATTATTGCGGACCACACCACCTCTTCTATTCCGCATGGAATTCTATTCCGATCAGAGAATTGTATTCCAATTAAGGCGTATATATGACCCTTCTTTTTTCCGATTGAGCTGTTCTTCCACTTCTAATCGGATCAGAAGTGTCCATGCAAATCTCTATATTGAACTTGCTGTTATTTGATGTTATGTTAGAATTTAGATGCAACATGATGTTACTTGATGTAACTTCAATACATTTGAAAATGTTAAGCTTTGCATATTTCATTAGCATTGTGTCGGGGTAATGGGTCAGGTGGGGCTTGAAAATTCCCCCCTTGTCCAAAATGGGGGATGACCGAAAAAGTTTGACAACCACTGGGCTAGACAGACATGTGCTGTGTTCCGATATCCATACTATCCATACTTACAATACTTAGTTTGAGTACGTATGGTGTTCCAATTAGGATCGGGGCAAAAAAAAGTACTGACAGGACCCGGATGGTGTACTCAAAACGGGCAAACCGCTGAGTGTGGATCGATGTACACTTTTCGTACTCAACACCATCCATCTTAGCTACGTAGCGGAAGAGGGCGGAGCCAAGCTGAGCCAACATTGGCGCATTTTCCACATAGCCTGCATTAATGGGTCATTTTGTAGTTTTTAAAGCTTTTATAGATTGTAATAGCTGCTAGGCGTAAAGAGTTCAACGTTCAAAGCGGGGTGTTTATTGCGGGGGACGTGCCGCAGCAGCAGTCGCAAACGTAATTTCCGGTTAATGCACCACGTAATACTCGTTTTGGTACGGCACTGACACTTAGTGAGTGTGGATAGTGTACAACGTTTAAGTGTAGGCTACTAATGGAAGTATGTGTGGAGAAGGAGATGAAACAACTGGGATGGTCCTGGGGCCAAGTGCAACATTGGGCAACAGACAGGCAGCATTGGCGTTCGTTGGTGAAGACCTTATGTGCTACCAAGCACGAAGAGGACTAACTAACTAACTACTAATGGAAGTATGGATATCGGAACACAGCAATGGTTAATAAGGCAGTTTGGGGCGTCTTCTCTCCTCTTATAACTAAATCCAGAATAAAAAACTTTAATTGCTTATAAAATACATCATTCATCATAGAGCAGCTACACGTGCACTACACGTACACAGTGTAGTCTCTATGGCTCGTATGAGAAACTAAAACTGTACAATGTACTATGGTTCTGATGGAGTTGTCTTGCTTTAGTTTTTGACTAAACAACAACCAAACAATGTTGACCTCTTGTGGAGTTTTCAGAATCCATGCTAAAGATTAGATTGATTGAGATTGAGATTGATCCATATATTGTTTGCGTGAAAGGACAAAATAGCAGTACACACAGGCGATGGCTGCGTGGCGGAGACCAGCTCCTTCCACTTACTAAAGTAGGAATTATGGTCGGCCTGACGATCCATTCAAGTGTGTGGATAGTCCAGCACGGCTGGATATGATTGACAAACATTTGGACGAGTTATGGATTCAGAAACATTTAGGTAAATGATGGACGCATAAACATTTACATTGATTCATGGATTCATAAACAGTTAAAACCCAGTCATGTACTCCTTACATCTCAGTCATGTCCTACTGTTGGACCAGTATATCAACTATGTTTATAGGGAAGATTGTTGTACAAGTATTTAGTTGTTTGTCTTTTGCTCTTTCGTCAGACTAATGACCTAGTTAACTGAGGACAGGATGTCTGTCTTGTTCTCCCAGAGGCTCATGGGATCTGTGGTCCCATTAGTTGGGGATGGGGTCAGGGAGGGTCTCGGGTCGAGGTACAGGGCACAGGTTCAGGGTGCGGAAAGAGGAACCGTGCAGGCTCCTTTGGGAATGGACGGAGAGGAGCAGAGAGCAGTCGGTCTCCTCTCCTCTCTCCTTCTCTCCTCTGGTATCCGCTCCTCCTCATCCAGGAATTTGAAGCGCTCCACAACACAGTGGGCCGTGAGCCGGGCCTCTGGGTCGTGGTCCCAACACTCGATGATAGTGGAGCACAGGACCCCCATACCCTGCGGACAGCAGGACACAAGGGTTAGAGCAGCAGAGAAGAGAGTAAGAGCTGAAGAAGTAGGGTCGATTAAGGTAATTTAAAGTGGTCAAACAGTACATTGGAGTACTTTTATGGTAGAGTTGTTTTAGAGCGGACTGGTTTTGGAGAGTCAACAATTTAATGGCAGATCTTTAGGGGAGAGAGATGACACAGAGCTCAGGCTGGAAACCAGAAGCCGAAAGGGTTACGTCCTGTTTCCTGTTCCAATATGGAGATTTCTACAGAACAGAAACTCATTTGTACGAGTGGGTGAAGCTTTCAGTAGGGGATTTAAGCAGTGTTTTTACGGTGGCCAGTTTTCATTGTGTTTATTTAATCCCTTCCACACACTTCTTTACAGTTCACTAGTGCCAGCCGAGTCGTGTGTGCCAAATATGCACTCACAGATCTCTGAAGGTAGATATATAGATAGATAGGAACATTATTAATCCCTCAGGAAATTGCATTTCCACCAGCAGCAAAAACCAGGTAACAAATAGAATAACAGTAAATAACAACAAATACTGTGCAAAAGTACTAAATGCTAAATGCCAAATGCTTAAAATACAAAAAATATATATGCAGGGAAAAAAATATACAAGTGGAATAGTACAGAAGAATTGTACACAAGCCGATATTCACATTGGGGAGTCCTCAACAGCACATAACAACAGTGCAAAAAACAGTGTAACAAACCAAGTTGTGTTTGATATGTAATGTTATTTTATAGGGATGCACCGATACCGATACTGGCATCGGGTATCGGGTCGATACTGTTGTAATATACTTGTACTCTTACTCGCTAAAGTTTATCGATACCAAGAACCGATACCAGTGCATGCAATTGCTCTGCATGAAGACTGCGATCAGAGGGTGGCTCTGCATCTTTGTTGTATTTTTTTAGATTGTCGGCTAGGGGTAGACGTCGAGCTAATCAGAAACAGCGTTGTTAGGCGAGGAACCCCGTCCTGACATACAGCGATGCGACAGCGACGCGAGCGAGCGAGCGAGGAAAAGTGATTAGAATGTGTACTTTTCAATGAGCCTGTCCTGACGTGCCGCGAGCGACGTCGCGCCGTCCAGCGATGTCGCTCAACCCTGAATTTATCGCTCGCGTTGTCTCTATCTGGACGACATTTCGCGGCGGTGTCCCGCCCCTAAACACTTCTTATTGGTTGATAAGTACACGCTGCTTCCTGTTGAATGTGTTTACATCCCTCGATGATTTGATTGGTTTGGATTCTTAACCAATAAAATACACTCGCGACAAAATCGTCACGCTGCATATCAGGACACCCTCGCGCGAGTTGTCGTCGCCGTTTCGCTCGCCGCTGTATGTCAGGACGAGGTGTGAGACTGGCGTTTGAAAAAACAGAAAATTCAGGTTAATTCATGTTTTCTCAATCTAAAAGCTGAAGACAGTGCTAATTGATAATTTTGTTTGATTCAAATGAGGAAACTGCAATAATTTCACAGAAAAATGTTTATTTTCACTTGAAATGTGAAAAGTTTTACAGTCATTTACTCATATTTATCATTATTTGTTGTAACAAGCAGAGAAGAAAATAAAACTTGTCTTCCAATTCATTGCATTTTGCCTAATCGTTTGTTTTTTTGTTGTGGTTGAAGGATCGGCATCGGTACTCGGTATCGGCAAGTACTCAGATCCAAATATCGGTATCGTATCGGTTTGAAAAAAAGTGGTATCGGTGCATCCCTATTATTTTATGTAGTGGGAGGTGGGTCAGGCTTGGTGCTCCATCCCGTCCTCTGTCCCCTTTGCGGCCGCCTACCTCCCAGTGAGGTGTTGTACAGTTTAATGGCTCGGGGGACAGAGGAGCTTTTCAGTCTGTTGGTGTTGCAATTGAGGAGAAGGATCCGGTCACTGAACAAGCTCCCCCGGTTGCTGATGAGCAGTGGCGGTTCTACAATGAATTACACCCCAGGCGAGACCCCCTCCGAGCGCCCCTCTCGGACCCTCTCCAAAATTATATGTAAAATTCTATATATATTGTACAAATCCTTCAATAGAACATTTGAATAACACACTTAAGAGAATCAATGAACACAATTCTGCACAGAACAGTACCTGTGCCTGTATTTAACCTGTATTTATAATATGAACGAAATGTGCATTATTTGGAGAGTTGAGGGTGTGACTGACTTTAGCCCACTAATTCCATTAGAGTACCGTGTTTTCCGCACCATAAGGCGCACCGGAGTATAAGCCGCAGCAGCTAAATTGAATGATGTGTACATATATAAGCCGCACTGGACTATAAGCCGCAGGTGTTTTAATGTTTAATTACCATTAGGGCTGGCCCGAATGCCATTTTTCAGGCTTTGAATACTCGTTGGTTTTTCCGAGCAAATATTCGAATACTCGTTCCAGAAAAAAACACAATCAAAAACAACATTAATAATCCCTATATACTCCTCCCTGAAACCGATTTTGACAGTATCTGCATATTTTGTTGCAGATCACCTCTGGGTGTCCTTATGGGACACCCAGAGGTGAACTGGCCCCCGTGCCCGCCTCCCCTTTCCCCTTCTCACACAGCTTCTGTGCGCGGCACCTTCTCAGCAAGCAGGGGCACCTGCAGCTTGTAGAATGTTGGTGTATTTTAGTGCCTCTCTGTGTTCACATTTCTAGTCTAGGAACAGGCCAGTGCCTCTCACACTGATACAAGGTGTTATTTCCAACATTCCGCCATTTGTTATGTCTCAACAAGGATGAACCAACCTGTTTGTCTGGGACATAGCCAGGGCCATATACCTTATCAAGGGTGAGAGTGCTTCTGTTCTATTGTTCTTCACGTTTTCTTTAATATAATACTCGCCCCAACCCTTTGGTTGGGGGAGAAGAGAGTTCAACAGCCAAGGGACACGTCTCAAAACCTGCTCCTCAACCGCGTCCACTATAGATTATTCAACCTAAGTCTGTGGCTCGCTGTATTATATCCTGGAATAAACCATCTATTCAACCCTCTTATCCAACCTTTCAAGTTGCTTTGATTTCGACTTCAAGAATTACTACTACGACGGAAAATACACAACACAGAGTCTATACAACAGTTTAGAAATAAGCTGAAATCTAACAAGCTGCAGGGGGCGCCAATTTGCCACACAGTGATATGATAGATAATAGTGCTCGTGAGCCGTGCCGCCCCCCATGTGTCATGAAAAAATGCTGCCCCGGGCGACTGCCCACTTCGCCCGTGCCCAAAACTGCTTCTGCTGATGACAGTGTTCAGAGGATGGCTGATGGATGTTCTTCTATGCCAGTGTCACCAGAGAGTCAGCTTCATACCGACCACGGTGCCGGCCAGCCTGATCAGCTTGTCCAGCCTTGATGAGTCCTTTTTAGATATACTGTCCCCCAGCACACCACAGCGTAGAATAGAATGCTTGTGACTACAGACTGGAGGAACAACCACAGGAGTTTCCAGCAGAAGTTGAATGATCGCAGCCTCCGCAGAAGGTAAAATCTGCTTTGGGCTTTCCAGTACAGATAATCTGGGTTGCGTGCCCAATTCAGCTTGGTGTCCAGCCACAGCCGAGGTACTTATAGAAGACAACGCTCTCAACTATAGCGCCCTTGATCTGAACTGGTCCAGGACATGGTCTGGGCTTCCCATAGTCTATGACCAGATCTTTGGTTTTTGACGTGTTGAGCAGCAGATGGTTTGTGTGTGCACCAGATGGCAAAGTCCCTCACAAGACTCCTGTACTCCTCCTCACTATCACACCTTATGCATCCCACAATGGCCCTGTCATCAGAAAACTTCTGAATGTGACACAGCTCAGAGTTGTAACAGAAGGTGGTGTGAAAGGGTGAAGAGTAGAGAAGCGAGAATAGGCCCTTGTGGTGCTCCTGTGCTACTGACCAGTGTCAGACATGATGTCCTTCAGACTGAACTACTGTGGTCTGTCAGTGAGCTAGCTGGAAATCCAAGGCACCAGGCAGGGGTCCACTCGCATTTTGGCCAGTTCGTCCTGAAGCAGAAGGGGTTGAATGGTATTGAAGGCACTTGAAAAGTCCAGAAAAAGAATCCTCACCGTGCCACTCCTCTTATCCAGATACGAGTGGGCCTGATGTTTGAGGTGAAGGACACCAACCTTTTTTCAGTAGGCAAACTATAATGGGTCCTGGGCATGTTGACACTGAGGCCTGAGCAGGTTTAGGAAGAGCCGCTACCGTGTCTTCATCAATCGTGACGCTGGTGCCACCGGTTGGAAGTCGTTCAGCTCACTGGGCAGGTTCTTTTTGGGAACAATGCAGGCTGTTTTCCAGAGGGTGATCACACTCCCTAGTTGCTGTGGTGTTAGCTGGGGGAGGGGGCTTGTCAACGCTGTTGGCCTGCATTGAGGCTTGTTTGTCATCATAGATCTCTGACTCATGAGACTAGAGTACAGTAGACTATAGAAGACTTATATGTATTAGCTTTAGAGTAGAGTACACTATGTGACTGCAGGAGGCAGTTTGACCACCAATGGAGAGCAGTCACCTCTGGTGAAGGCCCAGATCTCGTCCCACGTCAGGAAGTGGTCTAAGACATAGAGGCAGTTAAAGCTGGGGAGGGCGCCGTGCTCAGCAGGGGGCGTGTCACTCAACAGCTCTGAACAAAGCACAGCAGACTACTGTGAAATTGGGTGAAAGCTCTTGGCGGTTGCTATTGGCTGTTGTGCTATCTACCACTTGAGGCTGTCCCTGTACCAAACAACGTTTACAGTTCGGTACGGGCCATGTCTCTGAAATGGCTGATGGGTTTAAGGAGCAAGAGGGCCACGCTGCTGAATGGTTAGATGTCTTACGGTCTTGAAGTGCCCATCTTTCCTCTTCCGATAGGGTTTTTTATTTTCCCCCGTTTCATCTGAAAGTGACGAATGAAGTTTAAATCCTTACATACAGCGATACGTTCTTTACAAACTGAACACAGGGCTCCACCCGCGATCTCTGTGAAAAAACCCTTTCACATCCATATTGTATTGAACACCTGAAACCCAGGGCCTCTACGTTGTTTGCTTCGGAAATTTCCTTTCCTTAACAAAATGAAAATACTTGGAGGAAAGGTTGTTTAAATTATAAAAATGCTAAGGAAATGTGCCACGATGCAACCGTTAACCCGCAAACTTTACGAATGAAAAGGAAATGTTTGCAACCCATAATGCTTTACGGCGGCAATATTTAAAGCAATAGACCACCAACAGAGTTCACCGACTCTACGCAAAGACGCATGAGACGTGGTAAAGCAGAAGAAGAGAAGAAATGGAAAGAAAATCTACAAGACAAGGGTGAACCAAATATTATGGAGAAGAGGCAAATAATCTAAAGAACTCATAAAAAACCAGCATCATAATAGTTATTTTCCTAGCCCATAGTTTACACCATAAAAAAATAAAATGCCAGGCTCACATTTAAGAAAGACTACCGGGGGCAGTTCATTTCAACATCAACATAAGTTCAGCCTCTTTTTTTTACATGTGAATTGGGATTCAAGTGGCCTAAAATATTCCCGTTATAGAAAATTGTAGTTCCGCTAGAGACGGTAGAGGTCAGCAAAACTCGCCGCCGCTCAAAGACGTCCGTTAGGAAAAGTAGAGTCAAATTTATTTTAAACAGTGCTGTCTTTTCCTATATTCGAAAGGAAGCACCTTTTCATCTCTCCTTGACCCGATGACGTTTTCCACAAAGGTTAAGGAAAGCAGGCATAAAGGTTAGGAGATTTGACTTTCCAAATTTGGCCCTAGTCTTCATCTTCCTCTTGTTCCTGCTTGGTGGCTCGGCTATGTTCATTCCCAGCTGAATGACAAAAGAAACACACCTACAGCACTCGCTCACGCACTGGCAGTTTTCACAATAAAAGCCCTCTTGATGTGGATATTTAACTGAAAACCCTTGAGGAGTCAGGGAAAGGAAAGGAAAGGTTATTTCATTTTTTAATGTAGAATTTGTAAGTTAAAGGAAGTGATTTTATTAATAACATTATTGTATTCATTATTTATCAGCATTGACTACAGATATTTTCCAGATAATTTTAAGCTACAAACTAGATAAAATGTTACATATTACCACAATAATGAGGAGATCTGGTGTCTTGAGGGCCATCACGTTCCTTGAAGAGTTAGCAAAAGGGTTCTTAAAGTGAACCTAAATGTGTCTAATCCTATCCTTTAGATTGATGCAAGTTTCCCTTTACAATATCTATTTCATTATTTTGCCTAATAATGGCCCAATTAGGACAACTCACACAATTGAGGTGAAAGCACAGTTGAGTTAATAAGGGCATTAATTTGTGCTTCAACGCCACACGCATCGAGATTGACTTGTCAAAATAACCTTCAATTTACTTCAAATGTTTTCAGAGTTTTGTCTTGATTGAATCTCAACATCAACATGGGAATGTTTAGAATTATAGTTTTGTGCAATTTACAGACACTTGATAGCTTGACTAAATTCTGTCAGCTAAGTAAGTGTAAGAGACATTATTGAAATCATTATGTTGTACCATTTGTAATTAACAACATAATGACAGGTTTTTGGAAAGGTGTTTTTATAGTTTACATGTTTGGAAATTGTTTTCAGAAAGCATTAATGTTAAACCTAGCATAAATGTATACTTCTTATTGCTTTAAGTATATTAGTTATTTAATATACTCTTCATTTATGATTTATTTCAATGGATAATAATAATATAATAATACTACCCTACTGACTGTATGTGTTGTGTGTGATATATATATATATATATATATATATATATTATATATATATATATATATATTATATATATATATATATATATATATATATATATATACACAGTATATATATATATACACAGTATATATATATTATATATATATATATATATGGATAGGAATGAAATTAACTGACTGGAAAAGTGATTTATTGAGAGACCTGCTTGCTATGGTTTCCTCGTTTCTACGGTGTCTTTTGTCTTTAAAAGTTTTCACACTGCCAAATATGCCAGTCTGATGCACGCCTTTTTCCCAGCATGGTCCACACGTTTACACTGACCGAGGTAAAATACCGGGCTGAGTTTGCACCCCAATTTATCCTCTCAGACTCTTTACAAATTGGGGGTATCATTGTGATTAGACAGCTCTGCGGTTCCAGGGGCGGGACTTGGGTAGAGGTGTTGCTGCGTTGTCTCTACAACAGAGGCAAAGCAGCGATATCAACATGAGTTTTTCAAACAGGAGAGACGGTGAAATCCACGAGCTGCTGATCATGTGAGAGAAGGTGATGCAGTCACATTTAACAAAGAGAAAGGTGATGCGATCTACGAGAAAGACGGAGAGGAACTTTCCTTACAAGGCTTTTGTCTGGATAAAAAAACAAGTGGTCAGCAAAATAAAGAATATTTTGGCGTTTTTGCCCTCATAAATAGTTAATCGCGTTTGTAGCCTGAACTCTGTACACTCATTCTTGCATGTGAGTGTCTTGAATCATAAAAAAAAGGAAAAACATTTGTATTATGCAAATTATTCTACAGAGGTCTACTCTCCGTGCACAGCCCCGTCTTCTCCAGTGAACCAAGAAAGCCGGCTCTGTGACGCAGGGGAATTTACCCCTCGTTTTTAAAGGCATGACAGTGAAATTGCAGGGCGTGCAAAACCGCGACCGTAACGGCTTGGCAGTGTAAAATTGCTTTCTATTGCCATGTTTCCACCCCTTCCGGATCCCATACTATTCATGCTGTCAAAATAAAAAATGTGTAACGTGTGGATACTGATATGGCCAAAAACAAAGCTTTACTTTTTTAGCCATTTTAGGTCGAGGCCCGCCCATTTTGACCCAGGCCTAAAGGGAGTAGTGAGTGATTTTCATTCTAGCTGTTCATCCAATAAGCAGCCTGAGGAAAGCTTTGAGTAAAAGCTTCTCAGCCAACCAGCAGCTTCTACCCCACGTTTGGACTGCCTTCCCACAGGCTGCAAGTGATCCAATG
>OLKM01004447.1:0-22351 GCA_900291075.1 Melanogrammus aeglefinus | reverse complement strand
TTTCAGCGGGGCTGATGGACCAAGGTGTTAACAGGCCCCATGCCGCATATGCTGCCTGGCCTACATTGACGAACATCGTCAATCTATAGTAGTACGTGGGAGCAGCATTATGCGGCGGGTGGCGGCCGTCCTTCAGTCGAGAGGGAGGAGGAAGAGGGAGATCCAGCGGGAGGGAGGGAGATCCAGTATCTGGGGTTCGCATCCCTCTGGGGGGGGGGAAGTTCCGGTCCCGCAGGTCGGCCGTAAGACGCGGGCGGTCGCTCTTCGGCCGCCCCTTCGCTCCCAGGACCAAAGATCACGTGCGTGTACGCGGTTCCTGGGGCGGCAGGGTACTATCGGCAGTTCTCTTGTCCGAACTTCTTCTCGCTGACCTGGTCCTAGCCCTCTTGACCGATCTCCTCTCACCCGGAAGAGTGCGCCCCAGATACGTCGCAGTGGGTTCGCAGCCATGCAGGTTCGTTTGATGCGATTAAAACAGCCTCTGCGGGGAAGCTGCCTTCTCTGTTGGACTCCATTTTCTGCTCTCCTTCTTCTGTTCTCCGTGCACACAGACGCGTCGGTACAGGGGTTGGGCGGCCGGTCTGCCAGCAAGGTAGGGGGGACCGACCGTCCGGTGCTGTAACCTGAGTCCGCAAGCTGTCGGACCGTGAAGGAGCGTACAGCACCGTCGAGAAAGGAGTGTCTCGCCATCCCGTGGCGGTCGGCCCGCCCTCCGGTACCTACCTGCTGGGCCGCCAGTTCCACCCTCTACTCCGACCACGCCCCTCGCAGGCGGCTCCATCGATGAAGGTATGCCCAACACGAAGGATCACCCGCGGACCGCCGTCGCGTTGCAGCCCTTCCACTTCCAGGGGTTGGGGGGGAGTAAGGGCTTACGGCCGGATGGGTCCCGCCTGTGTCGGCGTGGGGGTTTGTGAAGGGGGGCGGGCGTCTGCCAGTAGGGGGAGTAGGGAGCAACCGGGTCTGCTGGGGCGATTGGGTCTGATTGCGGACAGGTGTTCGCAATCAGACCCAATCAGGAAGAGTGTATTTATGGCTGTGTCTCAATTCAGGGGATGCATCCTTCGAAAGGACGCGGTCCTAAAGGTGTGGCCTTCGTAAGACCGTGAGGCCTGGACTGAAGGCCGAACGAACGTTTTTTTGAAATGAGACGGTCTATGCCTACCGACCATTTTCCTGTTTGCGTAACAAGCCGTTTCCTCCGCCCTTTGCCTTGCGTGACGACGCGGCAACGTTTTACAGGAAATTTAAAACTAAACGAACTAAAAAAATGGAGCCGCAAAAAAAAAAAAAAAAAAGTCACTGTCTAATTTTTTATTTTTATTTGAAAAGTTGTTGATGTTCACCGCTGGAGTCGGCGGGTGGAATATATCCTCCGGCTCAGAAGGCAGAGACGACCAAAGTTGGTTAAAGCTGTGTAACCTTACTTTTAATTTAACCTTAAACGCCTACTTTTAATCAGCAGTAATGTTATTCATTAATTTCAGATTGCTAATTGGACAACCATTAATAAACGTTAGATTGTAGCGTAAATGTATGAACTTTTGACAATAAAATGGTCTCAAACTTACCTTTAATATGAAAAAAAAATGTTCTGTTATTAATCAGCTAAAAAAGGAGGTTGAGCAACTAAGATAAGATATATAATTATTGCTTGATTAGATAAGATGTATATATTAGGCTTATCTATCTAAACTCTCGGCACTTGTTAATATTCCTAAACTAATATCCAGCTATTGTTAACACAGTTTTTCTTTCTCTTTCTTCAAACCAGCCCAGACACCTGTACTGCAGGATAAACCTGAAGGTTTGTCCTGGACCGTTTTTTTAAATGGCCAGGACACCAGACCCAGATTTTCGGTTGAGCAGGGAGGCCCTGGTAGTGCTGCTTGACCTTCTCCGCCAGGAGCGGAGACATGGATGGGGTGCCACCATTGAGACCCTGGTGTTTCTCTTCTGGCTGGCTTATGGGGCATCATACAGGGTGGTCTCGCAGAGTGGTTTCGGGATTCCTCGTTTCCACTGTCCACCGCATCGGTCCACAGGGTCTTAGAGGTGGTGGCCATTCGCCCACAAGAGTAATCATGTTTTTATTTTATCACTTCATTTCCTTTGACTTGAGCTTCGCTGTAACAAGCAAATTACCTCTGTGGGGATATAAAGTTGATCTTATCCTAATGTTAAGGTCATCCAATCCCGAAGACCCTGAAGACCTGGAGGAGGTGACCGTGGGTTTGCCAGGGCTGGCAAAGACACCCCGTCCCGCGCTTTTTTGGTGAAAGCAAGCGGGAGCAATCGACAGGGCTGCCATGTCGTATCAAGCACCGAGCGCCCTGAGGCACTGCTAACAAACAGGAAACTTTTTCATCGATTATTCTGCAGGCTGTTTGTGACCATCAGGGCCGCTTCCTTGATACGTACGTGGGCTGGCCTGGGTCGGTCATGAACTCTAGAGTCCTCCGCCAAGCCCCTGTATAGGTACCTATACCTCCTCCAGGGCACTTTATCCTTGCAGACGGCGGGTAACCCCTTGCCACAACACCACTAACCCCTCATCACTTCCTACCAAGAGGCCAGTGCGAGGGTGGGAGCCCAGCGCTTTAAAAACTGGCAATCAATTCCAGGGCACGCTCCTTATAGAGCGTGCTTTTTGGAATGATTGAAGACCAGGTTCCGGGGCCATCTTCCTGCAAGCGCTGGAGGTGCACCCACAACTTCGTACTCAGTAAGTAATCACCCAACAGGATTTTTTAGAATACTGAGGAAGAGTAAATCCAAAAACAGCAATTATTATTTCAGGAGGTATTATGTATAATGTATATATATAGATGTTGTGTATATATATTATATATATATATAATATATATATATATATTATATATTATATTATAATATATTATAATATATATATATATATATAATATTATAATATATATTTTCTACCATTTTCAGGTCATAACAGCATGTGCCATCCCTCCACAACTCCTGCCTTGGGGCCGATGACATCATGGCCCCAGAGGAGGAGGATGAACCTGAGGAGGATGTAGAGGGGATGAGGGGGGGAATGGTTTGGAGGCAACCAGTGGTGCTCCCTGGCGGGACCAGCTGTCTGCAGAGTGTCTGCCCATGGAGGAGGCCCACCCTGACCACCAATATAATATAAGGCAAGTAAAAATAATTCAAAAGCTAGATTTTGTTAAATAATTTATGGCGAGATTTCTTTTGTCAAAATTAGGTTGTGAAGTAGTATTTTGTATGCTTTCTTATTCTTGCCCTTTTCAAAATACTTAGTGATAAGGCAGGCCGTTCGATTCAGTCAGCCTGCAAACCCATTCGGAGGAAGATGCGGTGGACAGTGGAGAGGCGTCTCCAACACACTCTGGAGACACCACTCCTGGATGTCCCACTGACAGGAGAGACACCAGGGTCTTTAATGTGGCAGTCCATCCGGGTCCAGCAGCACCAGCACCAGGGGCTCCCTGCTCTGCTCAATTCTGTTTTGTTTTTTTAATAGTTGTATTGTAAATAGTTGTAAATAGTTACATGAAACCATGTAACTACAGTTAGGGTTTTCGAAAAAATAACAACGTGTTGAAGTATAACAGAACTTTATTTACACTCTTTATTGAACAATTCATATCTCTATATCATTACCTATTATTGTGCTCTCGTATTGTTCTCAAAATGGAGAAAAGCCTCTCCATTCTCAAACTGCTCTCCCTGCTCTCCTGGGCTCTCCTTTCCTCTGCCTCCCTTTGGAGCCTCATATCCTCTTTTAAGAGATCCAGAAACTCCTCATCTCTGTCCCTCTTTCTCTGCGTGGACGGTGGCCCTCGCTGTCTTTCCTCCTCCTCCAGCTCCTGATCCACCACTGCTGTACTTGGCCCTGGTGTATCCTCGGGGATGGAGGCAATTAGGACAGGGGGGGTGATGGAATGCTTCTGTCCCAATACCTCATCCATGAGGACAAACCAGGGCCAAGTGGCAGCAGTGGGTTTCCCACCTACTCCCTCTCCTGACCCTGGAAACTTGCAATCCTAAAGCAGAGGAAATCATCATGGCAGTTAACCACAACAGCAGTAGCAAAAACAAATGTCAGCAAAATGTGTTTATGAACTTGCATGGTTAAACCAATAATGTATTTTTAAATTCCATGTACATACTTTATATCTTTTTTTCAAATTGTCCCATTTTTTCTTTGCCTGCAGGGGAGTCACCTTCCCCTGCAGGCCTATTTCCTCCAGAATGATCCTAATCACAGAGAGATGATTAATCACAGAGAAAACAAGAGAAAAGAGGAACATTTATCCATCATGTTAATAGCCCATGTTAACAATAGGCCTTATGCATACATTTGACCTAAATAATTATATATTTTTCATAAACTAACTAATGATATAAATAAACTATCGTTTCCTTACCCCCAAGCTACACTTGCGGAGTGCTTGACCCCGGTGAATAGTGCATCCTTCTCCCCCCTCAATCGGATGAATTGAGCAGTATGCTCCTGGCTCCCTAAACCAAAACCAAATGTTAGAATTAGTTTTGCTTTACACTACCAAAAAAAAGCAGTTTAAATAGCAAAATAACCAAGTTAGTTGTTTAAACCAACTCAACGTTTGTAACGTTACTGTCCGAAAACCAAATAGGCTCCACAACCTGTTCGCCTTGGTTTATTAATTTATCTAACGTTACATAATATGAAGTAACGTTATATAATCGCCAAAATTTCGGTAAATATAAGCATTTTGACCTCGTGTCGGATGCTAGTTAGCTTGTACCATTACCTTACTATTACCTACCTACTTACTACTACTTACTTACTTACTTACTTATTACCTACTTACCTTACTTATTGCCTATTATTTTAACGAAATAATAAGGTTTTAAGGTAATAATAACGTTTTACGGGCACTTTTTTTTTGTATCGTTCAATATTCGAGTGACTTGAAACCAAATACTTACATTTAAATGTAAAAGTTGCCTCCGCCATCGCGAATGAAATCCAACGCGATGAAAATCCAACGCGATGAAATCCATCGCGCAATGCATCTTGGGATACGTTGGGCCGTGAAGGATACACCGCGTGTATCCTTCAAATCCGGGAAAAGAAGGCTGCATTTGTCGGCCGCATTTGAAGGAGCCTTCGAAATGGGACAGCCCTTGACGCGTCGCAGTGACGCAATCGCCCTTCGAATGCACCCTTCGAAGGATGCGTCCCCTGAATTGAGACACAGCCTATGTGTCTGCTTTGCCTTTCAGTAGGGAGAAGGAACCAGAGAGCGTGAGCGCTTCCCGAACCGGCGAGAAGCGCAGCAAACCGGCAGAGAGCCGGCGAACGAGCGTTGGACCCTTTTTGTTGAAGAGACTTTATTTATTATTTGGATGGTCCGGTTGTTCGCTTTGTGCCAAATAAAGCGAACAGTGCAGAACGCCAACCCTGTCTCCGCCCACTCATTACGGACTCGTTACACCCCTTCTCCCTTATTCCGTCTCCGTCTCCCTCTGTCCAGCATTTGGGTCCCCTCGTCTGCCCCGTGACAGGCAAAGGTCTGTCAGAGTTGGGTCTAAGCGACGTCGATGTAGCCTCATGTCAGGTTAGCGGCGCTTGTAGGTCCAAGCTCAAGCAACTGATATTTGACTATCAGGGCATCTTCTCCAAGCACTCGCTTGACTGCGGTGAGGTCAAGGGTTACACACACCGCATCCGTTAAACTGACGATTGCCCGTTTAGCCTACCATACAGGAGAGTCCCTCCAGCCCACTATCAGAAGTTGAGGCAGGCTCTCACTGATATGGAGGAAAAGGGAATCATCAGAAAGTCCACAAGTGAATATGCGTCTCCTTTGGTGATAGTGTGGAAAAAGGATGGTGGGTTGCGGGTTTCCAATGACTTGAGGTGGGTGGCTTCTTTAGCACGATGGACCTCACCTCTGGCTTCCGCACCAAGCTCAGAATGCCGTTATCTACAGTGGGGCAAAAACGTATTTAGTCAGCCACAAATTGTGCAAGTTCTCCCACTTAAAAAGATGAGAGAGGCCTGTAATTTTCATCATAGGTATACCTCAGCTATGAGAGACAAAATGAAAAAAAAAATCTAGAAAATCACATTGTCTGATTTTTAAAGAATTTATTTGCAAATTATGGTGGAAAATAAGTATTTGGTCAATAACAAAAAGGTTCATCTCAATACTTTGTTACATGCCCTTTGTTTGCAATGACAGAGGTCAAACGTTTTCTGTAAGTCTTTACAAGGTTTTCACACACTGCTGCTGGTATTTTGGCCCATTCCTCCTTGCAGATCTCCTCTAGAGCAGTGATGTTTTCGGGCCTTTGCTGGGCAACTCAGACTTTCAACTCCCTCCAAAGACTTTCTATGGGGTTGAGATCTGGAGACTGGCTAGGCAACTCCAGGACCTTGGTAGCCTTTGTTACTTTGGTCCCAGCTCTCTGGAGGTCATTCACTAGGTCCGCCCGGGTGGTTCTGGGATTTTTGTCTACCGTTCTTGTGATAATTTTGACCCCACAGGGTGAGATCTTGCGTGGAGCCCCATATCGAGGGAGATTATCAGTGGTCTTGTATGTCTTCCATTTCCTAATAATTGCTCATTTACATTCAGGGCATTAAGCAGACGCTTTTATCCAAAGCGACTTACAATAAGTACATTTGTCATAAGAAGTGCAACAATATATCGCTATCCGTACAGTAAGGATGTTCATAGAACCAAGTGCAAGTACAACAATCACTAGGCTAACCAATTCCCCGTGTTACAGCAATGATAGCAGCTACTGCAATTGCTACACAGTTAAGTACTATACTACAATACAATACAACACAATACAATACAGTGTACAATGGTGGCCAGAGGGGGGAGGGTGGCTATGCAGAGTCGAGGTGGACTCTGAACAGGTGAGTCTTGAGTCTTTTTCGGAAGATAGTGAACGACTCTGCGGTTCTGAGAACGGCAGGGAGCTCGTTGTTCAGCAAAGTTGTGACTTTGCTGAACAACCTTTGTTAGCTCTTAGCGATGGCGGTACCAGACGTCCAGCTGAGGTAGTTGAGCGCAGCGATCGAGCTGGGGTGTGTGGCTTTAGCAATGCTTGGAGGTAGGCAGAGGCAGTTCCATCGACTGCCTTGTATGCCAGTACCATCGTCTTAAATTTGATGCAAGCTACTACAGGGAGCCAGTGGAGGTCCCGGAAGAGGGGGGTCACATGGGAGAACTTCGGTAGGTTGAACACGAGGCGTGCTGCCGCATTCTGGATGCGCTGCAAAGGTTTAATCGCAGAGGCAGGAAGTCCAGCCAGGAGTGAGTTGCAGTAGTCGAGGCGGGAGATGACCAGTGATTGGACTAGAAGCTGAGCTGCTTCCCTTGTGAGGAAGGGCAAATCTGCAGGATCGGGCCACCGCAGTGATGTTTGCGGTGCAGCATAACTGATTGTCCAATACCACACCGAGGTTTCTGGCAGTTGGAGAAGGAGATATAGTGATGTTCTCAACGGTGACCAGTAAGTCCATGTGTGGGCAATCTTTCCCTGGGATTAGGAGGAGCTCGGTTTTGTTGAGGTTAAGCCTCAGGTGATGGGCAGTTGTCCAGGTGCTGACGTCCGCCAGACATTCCGATATGCGTGTTGCAATCAGGGCTTTATCCGATGAGGGGAAAGAGAGGAATAGCTGAGTGTCGTCAGCATAGCTGACAGCATTGCTCCCACATTGCTCACATTGCTCCCACAGTTGTTTTCTTTACACCAAGCTGCTTACTTATTGCAGATTCAGACTTCCCAGCCTGGTGCAGGTCTACAATTGTGTTTCTGGTGTCCTTAGCCAGCTCTTTGGTCTTGGCCATAGTGGAGTTTGGAGTGTGACTGTTTGAGGTTGTGGACAGGTGTCTTTTATACTGATAAAGAGTTCAAACAGGTGCCATTAATACAGGTAACGAGTGGAGGACAGAGGAGCCTCTTTGTGTATATTATCTATGCTGGTCATGTTTATGGGAGTGCACTCAATTGCATTCATTATGCTATTTTGTTTATTTTCATGTTATTGTTAGGCCTATATATTGTGGCGATCACGGGTGTGGGCGCCATGTTCTAGAGCCGCGGGGGGTTCTGGGAATTGGGGTGGACCGTTGACAAAAGGGGTTTATTGAAGTTGTTCTGTGTTTGGGGCTGTGTGGGGTTAATGGGTTCGGGATAAAATGGTTGTGTGTTGTTTGTTGTGTGTAGTGTTGCCGCCACCATTACCGAGATTTGCATGTCCGTTGGTCAGGGTGTGCCGTGTTTCTGTCATGTTTGTGTGTGTGTTTTAAATAAAGGCAGCTCTCGGAGTCGTGCGGTGTATGGGGCACGAGAGTTGCGTCACTGCGTAGCCTGGGCTTCCGTCTCGTCCTTCCCGCACTGCTCGCCACAATATTGTGAGAATGCCGTTTTTCTATCTGAGTGGAGGAGGGAATGTGGTCCTGTCTACGACAGTTTTCATGCGGTGACACGTTTTTCTTTGGCTCATGCAGATATCAATAAATGAGAAAGCCACCCTCCATTGTTGCCCAGCTGTCCTTCCACCCATTCAGCGCATTCACCAAGAACACAACGCAGACCATTATATCCGGATGTGCGCCCATTGATGAACAGTAGCAGTTCGGGCACACCCGTTACCTAAAGGTAGTCATTTTTTTTAAAAAAATCCTGAGCAAGTATATAATGTGATGTATGCAGATATTTGTAGTGAGCAAGCAATGTTTTTACAGGTTAAAAATAATTCAACTCCACTATAAAATGTAATTTGCTCTACAATTGTTAAGTGCAAATAACTAGTATATCATTTAAATCAACTCATACAGTAAATTAAAGTTATCTTGATTGGGCTTTATCTTCATCAGTTAATAAATGTAAGTACAACTCACTAGTATTTCAGTTAAATCAAACTATACATTTAAGTAATCTTGATTGGGCTTTATATTCAATCAGTTCATAAATGTAAGTGCACTCACTAGTTTTGTAGTTGCATCAACAAAAAAATGTATGTTACTTTAAACTATTTAAGTTTTTATCAACTATTGAATTGATTTAGTATAGACTCGAGGTTAAGTTATGTCACCTAACGGTTTCAAGTAATATGGACTGAAGATGGAGTTAAGTCAAATAGCAATATCTATTTAAGTTAACTTATTGTCTTAGTTATCTTGACGTACAATTTCAAGGCAGCATGGACGCTCAAATTTTTAAATTGAAACAAGTTCAGGTTTAAAGTGTTCTGGAGCTCTAGACGCAATAATGGCGACGCTATTAAAATTGATGCTGAATTAGTGGTATTAGAGGTATTTTTTTCAAAACGAAAGGTTGTAGTAAGACTATATAGAGGCTGTGCCTACATGGAACAAGTTTTGGAGCTCTAGAGTCAATAATGCCGATGCTATTGAAATTGTTGCTAAATAAAAATTCCTTAAAAATAAGATGGAATATATTTTTCAAAACTAAAGGTTGTTCTAAGACCATATAGAGGTCACGCCTATATGGAACAAGTTTTGGAGCTCTAGACTTAATAATGGCGAAGCTATTGAAATTGTTGCTAAATAAAAAGTCCTCAGAAATAAGAGGGGATATATTTTTCGAAACTAAAGGCTGTAGTAAGACCATACTATAGGCCATGCCTATATAGGGCACGTTTTGGGGCTCTAGACTCAATACCCTGCCTAAATGAAATTTAACCATTGTGGTTGTTTCTGTTTTGCACTTGGCAGACGGTCCCTTAGCTCGCAGCTGAAAGCCGACAGCTCATAGAAGCCAATGCAATTCACCGTTCTCTAAAGACGGCTCGTTTGGATGAAAACAAGTTTGTAGCTGGTTCTCTAGGTTACTACATCTAGCTTGAGGTGTCATTTGTGTCGCAACAATGTTTCACTAATCTGCCAATTTCTTTCCATCTATACGGAAGTAAAAAACATATATAATTGCGCTGTGCACATACAAATAGGCTACATTCCAGGTTATGAATAATAAAGGGCCTCTTATAAAATATAAAAAGTCGAAAAATCAAAAGAGGTCGCTATTTAATCAACTTACCTCAGAAGTTACTCGGCGGCCAGCAATGGAAATGAATGATGTCCAACGCTTGTCCAATGGCTCCATTCATAGGCGCTACAACGGAGTCGAATGGAAGTGTCGCCACTCTGTTATCACTCTGGGCGTGGTACTTTCAGAAATGCATATCTCACTCAAAAAATCCTGTAGACTTTTTTCAAAGTTTGTATGTGTGTGGGAGCACCAGAGACCCAAAACAACGCCCCAAATCCCAGGAAAAGCGTTGTTTTCATAATATGTTCCCTTTAAAGTTAGGGTTAGTAAAGATTGTAATATGGTTAGAATAGGGTTAGTAGTTGGTAATGAGGTGAGTATGGTTAGGGTTAGTAGTGATAGTATTATAGTTAGTATGGTGAGGTTTAGTACAGTTAGTAATAAGGTTAGTATGGTTAGGGTTAGTAGAGTTAGTATGGTTAGGGTTAGGAGGAATATGAATAGGGTTAGAAGGAATGGTTTTAAGTGAGTTTTTAAAGTTAGGGTTAGTTAAGTTAAGGTTAGTATGGTTAGGGTTAGTAGGGTTAGGGTTAGTTGCGTTAGTAATAGGGTTATTATAGTTAGGGTTAGTTGTGTTAGTAAACAGGTTAGTATGGTTAGTAATAGCGTTAATAAAGTTAGGGTTAGCATTGTCAGTAAAAATGTTATTAGGGTTATGGTTAGCAGTGTTAGTAAAAGGTTTAGTATGGTTAGTAATGGGGTTATTATAGGTAGGTTTAGTAGTGTTAGTAAAGGGTTAGTATGGTCAGTAATAGGGTTTTGAAAGTTAAGGTTAGTAGTGTAAATAAAAGGGTTAGCATAGTAACATGGTTATTATGGTTAGTGTTAGTAGTGTTAGTAAAATGGTTGTGAGTAATGGTTAGTTGCAGAGTTACTACACAAGTCAATCACCAATTAAACATTAAAAAGAGATGGATAAGATAAGATAAAAAGAATATACTTTTTTATACAGTGAATTGTAGTTGGCCCTACCCTCTCTGTTGAACGGTCCTTCTGCTCATGACACCAAAAAAAAGTCAGTTGTGTTAACTGAATTTCTATTCAACACACATAATACAGAGAACAAACAACCTGGAGGAGATGCATATACAATTAGACTTGTTGTAATTGTAGTAATTTAATCTATAAAAAAACTGGCAAACAACAAATACCTCACCTCTGGTACGACCAATAAATGAACAGCACAATAACTAGTATAGAACCAAACTCTGGGGCTCACGCCGTATCTCCTCGATCACGGTGCCACCACAAGTCCTTGATTGAACCGTTTATTGATCAGATTCACAGTACAACACCGTTCTGAGTCATTCTTAGTAAAGCAGGGTTCACCTACCCAGTAGGTATGAAGCTTAAAGAAAAACTATAGAACACAATTAGAATAATAAAATCTATATTAATATAAGAATATATGAGTTGGTTATTTTGTATGGTTAACTAGTATAGGGACAAATAAAATATAGATTTTGATTCATAAAGAAACACTATTACAAAAACCATATACTGTATACCTGACCATAGAACACAATCAGAGGCCACCAGGGATGGGCCCTTAACAGCCAGTGCTCTTCCTCTCCCTGGAGGTTTTATTACCCACAGAGTCCAAAGTCCTCCTCTGCTCACGGCCATCCTCCATGGGCATCGACCGCCACTCACCACTCCTGTCCCAGTCCCTTTGCCACCAGCAGCTGCCAATCTGGCTCTCCCCCGTCCTGACACAACCAGGCAACCCTTACACCTCCTCAGAGCAGCCATGGAGAGCATCTACGAGAACGCCAGTACGGGGGAGTACGAAGTGCCCAGCGACATGGTGGACGACCTGGTGGCCTTCTACGAGGACCCCGACGTCCTGAACGGTCAGTACGAGAACACGGGCGCCGTCAGCCGCATCCCCAGCCCCCCCGAGCTCCCGGCGCCCCGTCTCCCCGCCAAGAGCAGCTCCTCGACCTCCTCCTCCTCGTCGTCCTCTTCAAGCTCCGAGGATGAGGAGGCGGACGGAGAGCGGGGCATCGACGCACGGATAGAGCACTGGAACAAACAGGTGGAGAGAGACTCCGTGAAGGTCAGGAGAGGAGAGGGGAGCAGGGAGAAGAGAGAGGAGGAGGAGAAGGAGAAGAAGAGGAAGGAGGAGGAGGAAGAGGAGAAGAAGAAGAAGGAGGAAGAGAAGAGAACAAGAGGAAGGAGGAGGAAGAGGCGCTGGAGAGGAAGAGGAAGGAGGAGGAAGAGGAGCTGGAGAGGAAGAGGAAGGAGGAGGAAGAGGAACTGGAGAGGAAGAGGAGAGACGAGGTGCTGGACAGGAGGTCCTCATCTTCGTCCTCTTCTTCATCGTCATCTTCTTCATCTTCTGAGGGGAAGGGAGAGGAAAATGCTGGAGCGGAGGAGTCAAAGGTCACACTCTATACCAAGGTAGGGAAGGGAGGTATCTGTTGTTGAGCATTAACCCAATGTGTCCATCCATGGTTGATCCATCTGTTTGATATCTTATTTTTTGGAAGACATGTTATGTTTTCGTTCTTCAGCATATTCCATATGCTCAACATAGAGAGAACCAAGCCCGTTTTATTCCACTAAAGGATTGAGGGTTCAGTGTGATAACGTTTGTGAACTGAGTTTTCTATCTGTGAGCATTTAGTTATATATCAACATGGATGTTGCCCCTCTGGAATGATATCTAATCTTGAGTGTGTTCCACACACACACACACACACACACACACACACACACACACACACACACACACACACACACACACACACACACACACACACACACACACACACACACACACACACACACACACACACACACACACACACGCGCACACGCACACACACGCACGCAAACAAACACATGAACACACGCAACACAAACACGCATACCAACTTTATATCTCTCCTTTGATACGAAAGCAGTCTCATAAGTCGTAATCAGAATCACATAATATCTGTTATCTACGTATAGCATTGAAGGTCAATGATTATATCTTGACGATTAAACGTGTGTGTGAGTGTACGTGTGTGTGTGTGTGTGTGTGTGTGTGTGTGTGTGTGTGTGTGTGTGTGTGTGTGTGTGTGTGTGTGTGTGGTGTGTGTGTGTGTGTGTGTGTGTGTGTGTGTGTGTGTGTGTGTGTGTGTGTGTGTGTGTGTGTGTGTGTGAGACGTGTGTGTGTGTGTGTGTGTGTGTGTGTGTGTGTGTGTGTGTGTGTGTGTGTGTGTGTGTGTGTGTGTGTGTGTGTGTGTGTGTGTGTGTGTGTGTGTGTGTGTGTGTGTGTGCCTCAGTGTAAGAATAAAATATTCCAACATGAAGTCATGGACTTCAACTAACTATCTCTACCCACATACAAACCCCAAACCCAAATCCACCATCATCCATCAACGGTATCTATCTTTCCATAATCTAATGTGTGTGTGTGTGTGTGTGTGTGTGTGTGTGTGTGTGTGTGTGTGTGTGTGTGTGTGTGTGTGTGTGTGTGTGTGTGTGTGTGTGTGTGTGTGTGTGTGTGTGTGTGTGTGTGTGTGTGTGTGTGTGTGTGGGGATTATAAAGGGTCACCTTTAGACACAATCAAGCACAACATAAATGGGTGTTAATAAGTGGTGAATTATCTATATGGGGTCCAAAAGGATAAGGCTTTTCTTGGTTAGCATAGTGTCGCGTATGCACCAACACAACTTTTACTGATTCTAGCCTTGTCTCTTTAAACACTTTTAGACTAAATACAAGTGTGCTTTTTGTGCTAAACCAGCTTTCTACCATTTTGAGTGCACATTCATTTGGATTGTGCAAGCTGTTCCTTATAATAACAGGGGATCTATGGTATATTGCTACATCAATGTTTCAAAGTTTACTTATTGTTCATTTAAAAATATTTACCAGACATTTATTATATTCATTATCAAACAGAAGTGTTTCTAAGAGTGATTATTAAGCGCCTTGGAGTATTCGTTAAGCCACAGATTATTTGGCCTTTTGGGCTTGCTCATTCCTACATCGATAAATAAAGTTTGAACGAGCTACATCTGAGTTGTCAAACAGCCCCACCTCCTGTCAGATGTACTACATACTATATTTGCACTATTATTGGTTATTAGTTCTAAATGGGTCTGTCTGTCCTCCAGTCTCTCTCTCACCCTACATGTTTAGGTCGTCTTTGCCCACCAACATCACTGTTGTCCTTTTTTTCCTCACCCGAAACAAAGTAATCTAAAGTTTAGGCTTCAACCAACCACAGTGGCCTGTTTTACACAGTCTGGATCTGAGACAGTGTTTTGTCCATTCTTATTATAGTAGACATTTTTCATCCATCTGTTTGAAGATTGTTCTCAAAGTCACCTGCAAGTCCTCTGCCAAATGTTTAAATGTAAGCATGCCTCCTCATCAAAACATTCAGTTTTACTGTAACTACACCATCGAATCACCGTTGCCAGTGAGTTCTTACTTATCCTCTACTCCTCTCCTCTCCTTTCTCCTCCTCTCCTCTACCTTCTCCTTTCCCCTTCCTCCCCCCCACCCTCCCCCTTCTCCAAATCATCTCTTCCACTGGTCTCAACCCCCCCCCCCCTCCCTCATCCCTCCTTCAGACTATTTTTATCCGCCACATTCATGCCTTGCATTGGGAAGGACAGAGGGGGGGGGGGGGGGGGGTGGCAAGAGGCAGCTCACATACACACAGACACACACGCATGCGTGGACACACACACACACACACACACACACACACACACACACACACACACACACACACACACACACACACACACACACACACACACACACACACACACACACACACACACACATACATACACAGTGCGGGAGAGCTATCCTCATACAGCCATGGGACCGGGTCAACTTGCTGGCGAGTTGAGATCGCTGTAAACAGAGCCAAGGACCGCAAGTACACAACACACACACACACACACACACACACACACACACACACACACACACACACACACACACACACACACACACACACACACACACACACACACACACATACACACACACACACACACACACATTGAAACATACACATAGAGGCACAAATACACACCACTTTTACAACAAACTCTGCCTGCGGAACATGACGGATCCGGCGGAGGATCTTGAGAAAGACCCCGATATCGAGCTGTTTGTCAAGGTGGGCCCGATGGGTTTGTCTGAACGAGGGTTTGTGTATGTGCATGTGTGTATGCGTGTGTACTCGTGAGTTTGTACGTGGGTATGTTTGTGCTGGGCATTTCGGTCTATACCATACTGTGTGTGTGTGTGTGTGTGTGTGTGTGTGTGTGTGTGTGTGTGTGTGTGTGTGTGTGTGTGTGTGTGTGTGTGTGTGTGTGTGTGTGTGTGTGTGTGTGTGTGTGTGATGTGTGACTCTCTTAAGGTTAACATGCTATCAGGTCACATGAGGATCTTTATAAAACGATGTTGCACGTGTGTGTGTGTGTGTGTGTGTGTGTGTGTGTGTGTGTGTGTGTGTGTGTGTGTGTGTGTGTGTGTGTGTGTGTGTGTGTGTGTGTGTGTGTGTGTGTGTGTGTATCAGGGCAATATTAGAAGCTGTTTCTTAACATTCAGGTGCTGCTGTTTGTTGTTGCCTCTGTGTGTTGTTTTTGTTTGTTTGTAAGTTTGAACATGACACCACCAACACGCTAGAGCAATCTCTCTCTCTCTCTCTCTCTCTCTCTCTCTCTCTCTCTCTCTCTCTCTCTCTCTCTCTCTCTCTCTCTCTCTCTCTCTCTCTCTCCTCTCTCTCTCCTCTCTCTCTTCTCTCCTCTCTCTCTCTCTCTTCTCTCTCTCTCTCTCTCTCTCTCTCTCTCTCTCTCTCACTCTCTCGCTCTCTCTCTTTATTTGAGGTCCTCCCCCATTATCCTTGTCAGTCCTACTAAATAATTGCCTGGATCCATTCAGTGTTGACATTGAAGGGATTTAGTGGCCCGGGCATTTATATGCATATCTGTGAGTGTGACTGTGTGGTGTTCAATCAGTGTGCATGTTAATGTATGTGGCCGTGCACAAGTGTTAATCTGTGTGTGACTGTGTGTGTGTGTGTGTTTGTGTGTGTGTGTGTGTGTGTGTGTGTGTGTGTGTGTGTGTGTGTGTGTGTGTGTGTGTGTGTGTGTGTGTGTGTGTGTGTGTGTGTGTGTGTGTGTGTGTGTGTGTGTGTGTGTGTGTGTGTGTGTGTGTGGAAGGTCTTCTGTATAAGAGAGAGAATATTCAAAACAAGTGGTTTGAACGGCTAGTTAGCCGGGAGGCTATGCTAAGGTAGCAGGGGAAGCGGCATCCAGCCAAGCAGCTAATAGGAACAGCTTGGATTATTCATGAACCCCCATGGTATCACCTTACCGGATCTGGTTGCATCCACGTGGGCAAACTCCCAAACACACACCCTGTTTTGATCCTGGGTCATAAGTGCCACCAGCACTCTCTCACTCTCTCTCTCTCACACACACACACACACACACACACACACATGCTTTTGTGCACACAAACTCTCTCTCTCACACACACACACACACACACACACACACACACACACACACACACACACACACACACACACACACACACACACACACACACACACACACACACACACACACACACATACATACATACATACAACATAGGCACATATGGACACACATGGATACAGTCAGGTGACTATAACTTCTTTATGTCAATCATAGCTTAAGCAGCACTTAATTGTGGGTTCTGTATCGATGACGCTATAGGATCACATTTAATCTGCATGTGTGTTTGTTTGTGTGTCTGTGTGTCTGTGTGTAGAAGAGTATGTAATTCCCCCTAGGCACCTTTTTTGGTGTATTTGGAAACCGACAATTAATTTAGTGTGTGTGAGTGTGTGTGTCTGCGTGTGTTTGGGTGTGTGTCAGTGTTTCTGTGTGTGTCTGTCTGTGTGCTTTGGTTAACCTGAGAAGGTGTAACCAATGAGTTGACGTCTTGAATGTGTTTGCCTTTGGAACCGTCCAGGCGGGGAGTGATGGAGAGAGCATCGGGAACTGTCCCTTCTCCCAGCGCCTCTTCATGATCCTGTGGCTGAAGGGCGTGGTCTTTAACGTCACCACCGTGGACCTGAAGAGGTGGGCCTACCACTGCATGCCTCCACCACACGCATCCACCGCATGCCTCCACAAAATTTAAATCTTATATCCAAATTGAAACACTAAATCTAAATCTTATCCTAAATCCATGCAAGAGATGTGCTAATTATCCTACATATACTAATAGTACTCCTACCTATGCCAATACTGACTACTAACCAGTAGGGGAGCATAACCTAACCTAAGCTAACCTTTAGGGAGGCATCAAACTCACGGACAGCGGACCAATAGCAGTGTCAGAATAAGTTGCTGTCTGTAGGTCACACCTGCAGACCTGCTGTTACCCCAGCTGCAACATCCTATTATACTTGCAAAATCGCCAGAATTCACCATTTCTCCAGATTTATATGAACACAATGTCAAATAGCGGCAACTGCTCCGTGCATGCATCTCCTGCCCAATGCATGTGATACCGCCCCCTAAATGTAATATATACACACGCGGACAAAATTGTTGGTACCCCTCTGTTAATGAAAGAAAAACCCACAATGGTCACTGAAATAACTTGAAACTGACAAAAGTAATAATAAATAAAAATGTACTGAAAATTAACCAATGAAAATCAGATATTGCTTTTGAATTGTTGTTCAACAGAATCATTTTTAAAAACAAACTAATTAAACAGGCCTGGACAAAAATGACGGTACGCTTAACTTAATATTTTGTTGCACAACCTTTTGAGGCGAACACTGCAATCAAACGATTTTTGTAACTGTCAATGAGACTTTTGCACAGTCAACAGGTATTTTGGCCCACTCTTCATTAGCAAACTGCTCCAGTTGTCTCAGGTTTGAAGGGTGCCTTCTCCAGATGGCATGTTTCAGCTCCTTCCAAAGATGTTCAATTAAGCAACATCACACGAGAGGGAGTGCTGTTGTACTGTATATTAGCACGGCTGTGATTCGGTCGTAGGCACGAGGCCGCAGGCCGAGTGCCGCAGATAATCACACCGTGCTGATATACAGTACAACAGCACGACCTCGAGTGTGATATTGCTTTTATACAACAGTGCTACGAGCACATTTTATTAGTTAACAGTGATAAGAAACAAGAGATTATGATTTGTTTGTTTAGTAATCATTTATTCGGCTCCGCAGCGACGGTTATTAGAACGCCCGTACAGCGGAGTGATTATGTCTGTAAAAAGTCGCAGTGCTGTTATACTGTATAACAGCACTCATGGAACGTCTCTTGTCCAATCAAATTGCTCGGTTGGGACCGGTCGGAACTACCTGTTGTATAATAGGATTTAGATCAAGGCTCATAGAAGGCCACAGAATAGTCCAATGTCTTGCTCTTAGCCATTCTTGGGTGTTTTTAGCTGTGTGTTTTGGGTCATTATCTTGTTGGAGGACCAACAACCAGCGACTGAGACCAAGCTTTCTGACACTAGGCAGGACATTTCTCTCCAGAATGCCTTGATAGTCTTGAGATTTCATTGTACCCTGCACAGATCTAGACACCCTGTGCAAGATACAGCAAAGCAGCCCCAGAACATACCTGAGCCTCCTCCATGTTTCACAGTAGAGACAGTGTTCTTTTCTTGGTATGCCTCATTTTTGCGTCTGTGAACATAGAGCTGATGTGCCTTGCCAAAAAGCTCCAGTCCCATGGACCTTAAACTTTTGAATAGTATGTGCTACTGTAGTCACAGGAACATCAAGCTGCTTGGAGATGGTCTTATAGCCTTTAACTTTTACATGCTTATAATTTTCTTTCTAATCTCCTGAGACAACTCTCTCCTTCGCTTCCTGTGATCCATGTTCAGTGTGGTACACACCATGTCACCAACAGCACAGTGACTACTTTTCACCCTTTAAATAAGCATATGGTCAAATTATTTTCAATCTTTTCTAGGGGTACCATAATTTTTGTCCAGGCCTGTTTCATTAGTTTGTTTTTTAAAATTATTCAGTTGAACCACAATTCAAAAGCAATGGCTGATTTTCATTGGTTAATTTTCAGTACATTTTTATTTATTATTACTTTTGTCAGTTTGAAGTTATTTCAGTGACCATTGTGGGTTTTTCTTTCATTAACAGAGGGGTGCCAACAATTTTGTCCACGTGTGTATATTATGGTAGTATATAGAGAAGAATTAACATATCTGTTGAATGGATGTAGGATTTTGATATAGGATTTAGATTCCAATCGAGATTTCGATTTAGGATTCCGATTCAAGATTAAGATTGAACAAATGATTCAAATTTTATATATGTGAAAAGGGACATGAGGATTGTATTGTATTTTGGAGGGTGCTTATTTGGTAATTCTTGGGAAAATGACACATCACCAACCCTACGCTATCTTGCAATACATTAGGTTGAGTCCCCCTAAATAAAGTTAGGGTATGTCCAGCTGCATGTTGCATTCGACATGTTAGCTTATGTTGGGTTGTGCGAGGTTGTGTTACTTTATAGCGGAACTATTACACAAATTCACAGCAGGGATGTCAAACAATTCTCTCTTACATAAGAATAATACTGTGCATGACAGTACCTCTTTGAGCGAGAGGTGAGGTTATGTTGCACCTAACGTATAGTTGATCTGATCACGTTTGAAGAGACGTACCCAGATTGGATTTGAGATAAGCGACCCCTCTGGTGACGTGTGCGGTCTTTGGCCTCCAGAAAGCCCCTGGACCTCCACAACCTGGCCCCAGGTACCCACCCCCCCTTCCTGACCTACGAGGGTGAGGTCCGCACGGACATCAACAAGATAGAGGAGTATCTGGAGGAAAAGCTGGCCCCGCCAAAGTAGGCTCACACATACACACACATGTGCACACACACACAAGAACACATACGCACATGCACAAACACACACACAAACATAAACAAACACAAGAACACACACACAGAAGAACAATTACACATGCGCACACACACACACACACAAGAACACATGCGCGCACACAAACACACACAAACACACTAACACGCACACATACACACACACACAAAAACACACGCACGCACACACACACACCATTGCTATCGCTCTCCTCCCCTATATTACCCACAGTTACACACACACCCCACGTGGTTTCATTCCCTCTATTTTCTCCTCCTCTCTGCAGGTATCCTAGTCTTGCAGCGAAGAACCATCAGTCCAACATTGCAGGAATCGACATCTTCGCCAAGTTCTCTGCCTATGTGAAGAACACCAGACCAGAGAACCACAAAGGTCAGTGTTTACGTCTGTTCCAGATCTTCACACATTTTGTGAATGGAACATATTTTGACAGTGGGCTGCCATTCACGTGTCACGTTTATTTTGCCGTGCTCATACCGTGTTTTTCTTGTTGTTTTCTTGCTGTGTTGGGGTTTATGTTGATCTGTTCATGGTGTGTTATAGCTGCCGTGTTCATGGCATGTAGGTGTTGCCGTGTTCATCATGGCATGTCGGTATTTGTAGGTGTGTTCATGTGTTCTTCCATGTTGGTGCTGCTGTGTTCAAGTGGTGTTCATGAAGGGTTCTTGGCGTGTTCTTAAAGTGTTCTTGGCGTGTTCTTAAAGTGTGCATGATGTGTTAATGCCTTGTGTTTGCGGCCCCCAGGGTTGGAGAAGGCCCTCAACAAGGCCCTGGCAAAGCTGGATGACTACCTGCTGAGCCCCCTGCCTGGGGCTCAGGAAGAGGGGGACTCCCACAGGGGGTCCAAGATCTCAACACGCCGGTACCTGGATGGGGACGACCTCACGCTGGCCGACTGCAACCTGCTGCCCAAGCTGCACGTCGTCAAGGTTACTACTGCTTTGGCTACCATTTGATTCCATTTTTTTCTTTGAATATGTGTACAACAACAACTATGCAAATAATACCAAATATTATATTGTGATTTTATTATCCAACTAGGCCGGAACCACAGAAAATAATAGATAGACCAATTAATCATAATAATTATCATTATTACAGCCCCAAGGTTCTGGATCCTCCTTGGTCTTCTGTCTCCTAAAGATGACCGCCTACCTGATCCTAAATGACTTATCTGGATTCATTGTTGGCTTAGTTTCGGGCAGAACATCTTAGTAGTAGTGATACTAGTAATAGTAGAATGGATGTAAGGTAGAAGACATTATTTCCTCGATCAACTGAATAATATTATTTTATCTACAATCTCAAGGTGGTCGCCAAGAAGTTCCGCAACTACGACATCCCTGCGGACTTTCAGGGGTTGTGGCGTTACCTTGGCAACGCCTACAGCCGCGATGAGTTCACAAACACCTGTGCGGCGGACGCAGAGATTGAACTGGCCTATAAGGACGTCGCCAAGAGGCTCGGCAAGTAAGCCCCGGTCCAGTGCCGCGCCCAGGACACCAGCGCTCACTCCCAATTGTTTTCCTTTTGAACTCTGTGTTAAAAGATTTTTTTTTTTTCTTGAAGTGCTATTTGTAGCAGGATTCCCTGTGCTGCCCTGTAATGTGGGGTGTGTGTCTCAGCCAAAGATCAGTAGAGGGGATTGAAGGGGAAATCTCCTTGGTTTTTCCTCAAATGTACGGAAAGCGAACATGTTTGGTTCGTCTGTGAATATACATGGATCGTTTTACCATGTTCTCCAGTAGTTTGACAAATCATTATTGTTTTTTTCTTATTTAATCATAAATGACAAGATAAGAGGATTATTTTTGCGAGACATTAATAAGTTTTTAAAATGAATATGCCCTGGGAAAAATACATATTGTAAATATGTATTTTTTTCTTGTTCGCTAATCAGCGAGTGCCTTAAAATAAAATCTCTGATCTGTGTACCATAGGAAAATATAATTCAAAACAAAATATCTGATTTTGGAGATGCTGGAGATGTAAAATAAAGTATATACTGACTTTTGTTTTATGACAATATGACATCATATATGATATTATTCATTCTAATATGAACGATTTCAATAATGTACATGATTATAGCTAATCTATGCTTGTGATTACTTGAACCGTATTTGAATAATAAATCTATTTTCTCAGTCAACCAGTGGAAGAGATCGTAATCCTTCGGAATAAAAAAAAAGTGTGTGAGAGAGAGAGAGAGAGAGAGAGAGAGAGAGAGAGAGGAGAGTAGAGAGAGAGAGAAGAGAGAACGAGAGTGAGAAGTGGAGAGAGTAAGAGGAGAGAGCGAAGAGCGAGGACGATTGGAGAGAGAGAAGAGAGAAAGAGAGAGAAA
>OLKM01004446.1:0-22370 GCA_900291075.1 Melanogrammus aeglefinus | reverse complement strand
CACACACACCACACACACACACAACACACACACCACACACAACACCACACACACACACCACACACACACACACCCACACACACCAACACCACACACACACACACATGGTATGTGTGTGTATTATGCTTCTCACAGAAGCATATCGTAGTGCCTATGTCATCTACTTTGGGTTGTACCTTTGATTGTATATGACCAATTTAGAAAAAAACATTCGAAAAATGCGTTCTTGATTAGTGGGTTTTTAAAAGACATTTTTTTACCAAAGATGTTCTAAATATAATTCTTTTTAACTAATATAGTGATATTTCACCACAACTGTATCCAAATGGAAAATACACATATGCTGAGAAATAGGTAATAATTAACTATTATAGTTTAATAGCCTACTTCAAAAGGTCTTAAATACACTTTCCCAAAAAGCTTGTTCTATTGTCTAAATTGGGGTTATGCCATACCTATATACCTATATTTTTAATACGACGCTTCCCCAATGCTTTCGTTCAATTCTATCCGACTTCTGCTATCTTAATAATAGTATTTCGGGGAGAAGGACAACAACACACATGGCAGCAGACAAAGTTCCTGCTGAGTTTCAGTGAATTCTACTCCCCCTTCTTATATTAGCCTCCAAGTGGTGAGGCGTGATTATCTGACCCCCATAAATTTTATCAATATTTAATGGCCTTTCACTTTTACACCAGAACCACTGATGTAGGAACATGGACAGATGTTATTGTTAAGCCTGCATGACCATCTGTAAAGATATGATTCGTATAAATACTGTAAGTTAACAGAAGAGAACAGCCTTGCCAACAAGGAACTAAATTGAGAAGTATTTTTTTTTTAAACATGCCAGTCATCAGGGACCAGGAATGGAGAAAGAAGACCATTCTTTTACAACACCTCACCGTTATTCAGACAACCTTGAGTATTATTCAGAATAAACAACATACGATAAGAAAGAAATCAAATGCATAACACTGAAATCATTAGAAATGTTAAAATCAGGATAGAGAACTGAAAGAAGAAGGCTCAACCAATGAGTCTGTGACAGCCAACAGCGATGATGTCCAGTGTTCCTTTATCGTCGTCATCACTGGAGGAGGAAAGGGGAGTCACTGCTTGAGTTGTCATTCAGCGAACGACCTCGCTGTAGACGATCTCGGTGTTCCGGTCCAGGGGCTGATCTGTCACCAGAAGCAGACCAGCAACCTCAGATTCCTTCTCATTCCACTGTAGGCTTTAGTGGACTGAGCTGTGCTAAGCAGGGGAGACGATGGTTTGATCGCCCGCGGCCGTTATCGTCCGGTACGCTTTAAAACCTTTCATTAGGAACGTTTCAAATGGAGTTAGTGTTGGCACCGGTTTCATCAATGATCTGATCTGTTTCACTGAAAAAGGATAACATCTCGTAATATATGAACAATTACATCGCACCTTTTCCTATCATCAAGAAGTTACCATCTAACAGGAGACGGGTTACCCTTGAGGATTTGCCCGTTTGGAAGTGGACGGTTGATAGTTGCTTCCTCTGGAGCTTCCACAGCTTCCTGTTTACAGTCCAGCTCCTAGACAGACAGACAGGTGGTCAGACAGACACACTCCACACAAACACGTGCCGTCCATCCATTAACCCAGACACACACACACACACACACACACCACACACACACACACACACACACACACACACCACACACACACAACACACACACCACACACACACACACACAACCACAACCAACACACACACACACACTCTTAGTTGAAAATTGACAGGAATACTACACTGTTTTTGAATCACCTCTGAGCCTTCTTTTGTGCCTTTCCTCTAAAAATAAAATAAAGGACATTCCAATAATTACAATTAGGGCTTTAGCACGACGCTTTTTATCTAAAGCAAACTTACATGGTCATCCACACATTAAGACACACCGCTTGGCAAGAGTCAACTATGCAAGCGACAGCCAGCTCGTCAGGAGCAGTTAATCACACCAACACTCAGTTAGGAGGAGCTGGGGATTGAAACTAGCAACCTTAAGGACAACTGCTTCTACTTCTGAGCTTAAGCAGCCCCAAATAATTCAATAGTCCAATAATGCAAGAATATTTTACTACCAAAGTTGCACTTTATAATATAGATTTGATTTTGATTTCTATGGATTACTATTAGTTGGGTAATAATGCCTTTCAACCATTATCATCTCTTCATTATCAACATCGAGATTAAAGTGGACATTTCGAAGACTTCTGTTCTGTTCTCTTTGGCGTCCCCTATGGTGATAAGTGGTAATTGCCATCTCTTCCGGTGAGCTCAAAACTGATCTCCGTTCTCTCCCCCAAGTGGAACTGACATGTATATCAACGATATCAACGCAAGTTTTAGACATAAATAGTATCATCTTTCCAAAAAAATATCATCTTACAATGATATTTTGACCTCTTCTCAGATTTGATTGTAGTACCTTTTAGCAAAGACAAGCCCAGCCAGGAGGAGAAGGAACACAGCCATAAGCACCAGCACCACCAACACTGCCTGGTGCCAGTCAGGCTCATGTTCTCCTGTAAAAGAACGCATTTATGTCAGATACAATGAGATTGGTTTATATCACCTTGTTATTACCATTAAGATTACATTACATTATATAATGTGTTAGATACAGGTCAATTAGATGACATCATTTCAGAAACAATTAGATTAGATTATCTTTAAAATAACTTTATTTTAGATACAAATAGATTCAATTAGATAATGTCAGACAATAATAGACTATATTAGATTATATAATGTCAGACAATAAGAAATTGTATTAGATGATGTAATTTCAGACTATAATAGACTATATTAGATAAATAATGTCAGACTATGATAGACCAGATTAGATTAGATAATGTCAGACTATAATATACTGTATTAGATTAGATAATGTCAGACTATAAGAGACTATATTAGATTAGATAATGTCAGACTATAAGAGACTATATTAGATTAGTTAATGTCAGACTATAATAGACCATATTAGATAATGTTAGACTATGATAGACTAGATTAGATAGTGTTATACTATAATATACTTTATTAGTTAGATAATGTTAGATGATACACTATATTACATTAGTTGAGGGACCAGTGACTGTAATATACTTTAATAGATGAGATTATGTTAGACTATCATACACTATATTACACTAGATGAGGGACCACCCTCATGTGCATCAGTGAACACAGAGGGGCTCACCTTCATCTTCCAACACCAATAGACTCCAAGGCGCAGAGGTTTTCTGCCCACTGGAGTCCAGAGAGCAGGTGTAATTCCCTGTGTTGTCATTGGTCAGATTCCTGAGGTGGAGGGAGGGGCCGGCCTCTGATAGGCCGTGGTCATTTCTGTACCAGTGGACGTCCAATGGGTGGAAGGAGCAGGCTGAGGTACAGGTGAGTGTGACCTGACCGCCCTCTTTCACCACATTGTCAGTGACGGAGCTTCTGACCTTCACATCCTCTCCATCTGTTGAAGACAAGTGAGACGGACGTCCTTTACAACTGGACAGATTGACAGCATAGACCCTTCAGTGGAAGTGGTCATCACTGATCATTGACTATTTACCATGGTCAGTTTGCAGATACAAGGAATCATAAAATGCATTTGATCCAAAGCGTCTTCCAGGACATCCAGAACCATCTCATGTGGAGCAGGTGGGTGAGGACATCAAGGTCGACTACAGGAAGCTACTAATCCCTCCCCAAGAAACCAAAGCTAGTCTCTTCCTATAGTCCTATTAAAATGGGACCATTACTAGAAGTAACACTGACCGAAGTTAGTGCAAGATGTAAAACTAACTAGTAACAGTATTAGAAGTAACACTTACTAGTGACATTAACTACAACTCCTTCCGTTCCAGTGTACATGGAATTAGCGTTGGCCTCGATGCGGAAGCGGTACGTAGCACCATCCTTTTTCACCATCTTGGTGATCTTTAAGGTGCAGTTCCCGACACGGTCCCCCAGGTACAGGAACCTGCTGTCGGTCAGGACCTTGCTGCTGTCGTACACGTTGGGCGTGGTGCCTTGGCAGATCAGGTGATTGGGGCACCAGGCCACCCGGTTCACCCGGAGCACCACGCCGGTCTTTTTGTGCACCACGGGGTGGGTGAAGCTGCAGGGGATGGTGGCGGTGGAGCCCTCCACCACGCAGAAGGAGTCAGGGTACTCCACGTGCCAGTCGGGGTCCGCCCCCAGCGGCCCTGGAGGAAGCAGACAGTCGGGGTCACAACAGGGAGCCCGGTTCTAAGGGAGGGTCTCACATGAGGTCAGGCACCTAGCAGGATTAGTGACGTCTCACACATGAGGGGGTCATTGCCTCGGCGGCACTCGGGGGGGCGCTGTTCTGTCTGGTGCACCTTAGTATATCTGTCTGTTTCCTAGCCAGCAGAACCTATTTTACACCGTAATTAAAACAATGCAGGGCAGCACAGCTTTCACACTTAGGGTTGTTATAGCAATAAGTGTGGTAAGGTTTGATGTAAAAGCTGGCTAATTCGGCTATCTTTAAATAAGTAAGGCCTTAAGTAAGGCCTTAAGGCCCACCATGGACACGCCCGATCTCGTCTGATCTCGGATACTAAGCATGGTCGGGCCTGGTTAGTACTTGGATGGGAGACCGCCTGGGATTACCAGGTGCTGTAAGCGGTGTTGGGTGGTGGCCAATAGGTGGCACTCTTCCCTCTAGCCTTAACATCGCTCCCGATGCCACAGTAAAGTGACGGGGACACTGTGCTGTGGAAGACACCGTCCTTCGGAGGGGACGGAAAACCGAGGTCCTGACTCACTGAGGTCTTAAAATATCCCAGGACACTTATCACTAAGAGTAAGGGTTTCCCCGGTGTCCTGGCCCAACCAGGCTCATTCAATATGGCCCCCTAAACATCCTCCTGTATAATTGGCTGCCTCATTAATTCCCTCACCCTCCACCTCAAGCTGGTGTGTGGTGAGTGTTCTGGTGCTGATTGGCTGCCGTGCATCACCCCAGTGGGTGCTACACACTGGTGGGGGTTAGTGAGGTCCCCCCTTCACTGTAAAGCGTCTAGAAAAACGCTATATAAATTCAATCCATTATTATTATTATTAAATGACTGAAGTTTAGTAGGGGATTAATCCTCATCTGAGTTTGTGTAAATTAACATTTACGTAGAACTAGTAGCAACGTGAAGTGTGCATTGTGTACATTAATGTTCCTCATCACAGGAATCTAGAATCAATATCTTTGGGGGTGTTCCGAATATTGTGTCCACCATGTCACATGTTCATGTTCATGTTTAAATACAGGATAGGTGTGTGCATGTTACATTAGATGTTATAACGTCCATATAGGTCGCGTGATGGAAAATGTACATGTTGTTATGTTTTCTTATTCTTAACTTTAGTTTACTATTGTGTGTGTGATCTGTGTGTTGGAAAATCTGCATGTTGTATTGTGTTGTATTTTCTTCAGGTATGAACTTCTTGTTTTTGTTAGTTCTTATGATGCAAATCTTTCCTGCCTGCTCAGTTTAAAGAGGGTCAACCAAAGTGTGAACCTTGGATGTTCCGAGTGATAGCCTCCAGTTGTCGGCCCGTTCCTCTCCTCTCTTTTGATATAACTGCTCTCGTATATATAACCCAATCTGACCTTTTGTCATGGGCCTGTTCCTCTGTCCCCTGGGCAGCGGGGGTAATGAAGGGGTCATAAGGCAAGGCCAAACTTTTGGTGGATTGAGGGGGCGGCTCCCCTACTGAGCCCAACCAGAAGTGAATAAGAACTCATCACTTTTAACACTCAATGGACTTCTCCCTGCGAGCCTTCTGATAGACGCAGGGCGAACTTCCATCTGAGAACTCAGATTAATATTGTATGTCTGTTGTTATTATTTGTTGATGCATGTTATGATGCGTTTTTGTTTGTATTATCTTTACAAATATATATGACCATAATTGTACACAAGTATTGCGAGTCGTTCGTACCATAAATATCTCATCGTCCTTAGACGCAATATCTGACATAGGAACAGTAAGAACTCCGTAGACAAAGAAATTGCCACGACAGTCGTAGACAAGTGCCTATGGTTACAAATCATAACTGGGGCAGGGGTCTTCAGAAAAAAAAGTAATTATGGTCATTTCTTCATCAGAATATAGCCTAAAAACAAAAAAACATCATAGACAATCACTGAATGGGGATTATGACAATAAAAGCCATATTTCTAACTAGAACTGTTTATATTGCATTTTCTACTGATGAGGGTCAGCCATGCTTGGTTTTCAGCGGTATAGCCGCAACCTTTTCAACGGCGACCTCAATATCCTGGCAAGGCGAAAGGAACTTCCCTGAAAGAACTTCCCTATTAACCCTCACCCCAACAAACCAAACTTAGTATAAAATCACAACATTCACAATATTTACATTATGAAAACAAAACGCACGTTTCTTTCTCAAAATGTAATCAAAACCCAATGTAATGCCGGATCTATATCAAAGTATTGTATTTTCCACTGAGAATATCCCTGCCATGTTGTTCTTTTTTGAGGAGAGAAACTTCACAATCACATGACGGCAGTTTCTGCATTGGACATTATTTATTGAATGCTCAGGAGGTATTTAAATGTCGACCAATGGCTTTGTGGTATTTAAATAATATGGCGCCTGCATATCCAAAATGTTTTTTTCTGATATATCCCACACATCTAAAATTAAAATGTGATATCTGAAATGGGAAATTACTTTTTCACTAGTCACAATCCTTTTACATGTGGAAATTAAATTGTGGATATCTGTAATTAATGTCCTTACGATTGAAAAAGGGATAAAATTAGTGAAAACTAAATCACTACTAGTGACTAGTGGTTAAATGTTGAGAGGGCTTACCATACAGAGTGTGATGTTGATATTGTATTGTGTTGGGTTTCATTGTGTTGTGTTCACATCATATAATTTCATATTTTATATAACATCATACAGCATAAAATATAAGATCTTATGTTGCACACCATATTGTATCATATCATATAATATATCATGTCAAAGATCAAAATCGAATTTCATACTTTATATATCAAGTTTTTTTCATTTATGTTGTAACTAGAGCATTATCATCATCATTATTATTATTATTATTATTATTATTATTATTATTATTATTATTATTATTATTATTATTATCATACCATATGGAATGTTAACTGAATCAAAGTTTAAGGGTTAGGGTTAGGGTTAAGTTGAGGTCCATCAGGCTCTAAAAAGAGCTCTAGGTTGAGCCCACAGGCCGTCTGGATCCAGTTTTGTGTGCGGACACATTCCCGGTAGTAAACAGAAGAAGCATTACAGCTTACCAGCTAGCAGCAGGAGCACAGAGAGGGTCCATGGATTCATCTTCATCTGCTCCGTAGCTTCCTCTCAGTGTCTGGTTGTTAACCGTCACTAGGACAGGGGGAGGGCTGAATGGCTGATTGTGAAAGGTTACAGAAATATTTTCACATGTAGCTTCCTCCTTTTAGATATTCTCTGCAATAGCCACTACCCTCCCTTCACAATGCTTTAAACACCATACATAGCTTCCCTTCTCCCTCTCTCATTGACATGACATCCAATCATCAGTTCAGTTTATATTGACCCAGTAGATCGTCCCTATAGTCCCATTATCAACGTGTTATAGAAGTAGTCCCTTTGCTTTGGATTGATCTACAGCTTGGACCCGATCATGAGAAACATAATTTGAAGTAGAGTTTGACTTTGTATTATTCTAATGTCTTGATTTAGATCTGGTAAAACTTTATAAACAGGAGGATTCATCAAACTTAGAGACTAGTAGTTACGGATGCACTATGGGCCACGTTGTAAGCGGCCAACATCGGTCAGAGGTGGAAGTATCTCCAGTGTATGTGGATTGTTAAGACATTATTCATCAACACGACAACTGAGCACAATAGCCTGCAACTAAACGTCTTCATGATAGTTGTATCTCAGTGACCCCCAAGATATTACCCCTCAACAAAGTGTGTGAATTCAAACGCTGACCTATAAACAAGATACTGTGGACGTTAGTTTACAAGATGTTGTCTGAAGAAAGGGAAATATGAGTGTTGGTGATCTGCTGAGCTTATCTCACACTGTCTCTGCCACTGAGTTCATGGGTTGGCCAATGGGCAGAGAGGAGCGGGACTTCCGGTGATAAGGATCAACAGTGACTGCTCAGTTGTATTTCAACACATTCTCACTCCGAGAGCGCCAATTTTTGACGAACGGTCAGTGACTTCGGCTTCGATTTCTGACGCGAAAGGGTACCCTTGCGCTTCTTTTTTCGACTTATGGGGTTTTCCACTCGTTTCAATGTAATCCCTCCATGGCAATATATGACGCTATGAGCATTCATCTCATTGGCTAACGGGGACCCGATGGCTGCACATAGAGACGCTATGAGCATTCATCCCATTGGCTAACGGAGGACCTTGTGCTTCTTTTTTCGTCTCAGGGAGTTTTACAGTCATTACAATGTAATCCCTCCACGGCAATATATGACGCTATGAGCATTCATCCCATTGGCTAACGGGGGACCGGATGGCTCAACCCGGTCTCACGAAAATTCGTGACACTGTCACGTTGTTATTATTATTATTATTATTATCATTCAACTTGAACATGTGTTTTTAAAGTAGAGTGGTGGAGGGATGACGTAGGGCGGCCAACCCGGAAGTGAGCGTCGCCCTGGGATCTGGTCGAGTGAGCTCTGATAGTCTCAGGCGGCTCTGCCCCCGCTGACACATAAGCCTGTATGATTGCATCACACAGCCAATGTGGCAGCCGTTGTTTCGTGGGGGGGGGAGGCCCAGGGGAGGCCCTGGGAATATTCTGTGTAATGCACAAATAACTGTTGATATTTGCGCAGAGCCTCTGTGCGCTTCGCATAAAAGGCAAGCGCGGGTACAAGGCACAAGAGATGGGCTGTTGCCTCCTCCTCAGATTGATGAGGAGGAAGACAGAAACGATTGAGTGTTATTACTCTTGATCTGAATGAGCTAGTAATACTCTTTGGTGTAAAAGCCGGGTTCGGCCAATCGGGCGTAATATGGCCGAACTGCTGTCCCCTTGTATTCTAAGACAAGAAGGGGCTACAGAGAGTGCAGGCAGGTCGCTCACTCTCTTAGCTGATGTCAGGGCCAGCAGAAAAGCTGTCTTGGCTGACACAAAATTTAGTCAAGAGGTCAAAAAGCTCAAATGGGGCTTTAACCAGTGCGCGCAGCTGCAGCACCAGTGTTAAATCCCATTGTGGAGTGAGAGAGTGCGTCACGGGTCGCTCTCTCCTCACACCTTTTAGGAAGCGCTTCATTAAGGGGTGACTAAAAACAGTTTTATCCCTGAAGCCTATGTGGCATGATGAAACAGCAGCCGCGTACGTTTTAACCGTGCTAAAAGCCAGCCCTCTTTCCATCAGTGACTGGAAGAAAGAAAGCACACGCGGCAAAGGGCAGGAGATGGGATCACAACCCCTCTCCGTGCACCATTTCTGGAAAGCCGCCCATTTAGCCGAGTAACACACTCTGGTGGAATCAGCTCTGGTACCCTGGATGGTCCGTACGACCTCCTGGGAGAGGCCGAGACCCCCTAGGCGCTCGCGTTCAGCGGCCAGGCCCACACGCGCTGGCCGATCTCTGGGTAATCTATGATTGCTCCCCCTGCCTGTGAGAGAGCGTCTCGCCGCCAAGGGAGGACCTTCGGCGGCCCCGAGAGCAGACACTGGAGGCAGGGAAACCACGGTGCACTCGAGCATTGCGGTGCTATGAGAATCATATACAGCCGCTCCTCTTGGACGCGCTCCAAGTCTAGGGGAATCAGGGGAACGGGTGGGAAAGCGTACAGGAGTGTGTTCGGCCACGGTCTGTGAGCGAACGCATCCACCCCGAGTGGGGGATTGTCCTTCGCGCTGAGAGAGAACCACAGTGTGCTCTCCCGCGTGGCGAATAGGTCGACCTCCGCCTTCCCAAACTCGCTCCATATCTGATTGATCAGATCGTGGTGCAGAGTCCAGTCTCCTGGTTGAGGACCCCCCCTTCGACATTATTTCTGCCCCTCTGTTCAGGACACCGGGGATGTACACTGCTCTGATGGAGAGCAAGTGTGTGTGCGCCCAGCATAACAGCTGTCTCGCTATGCTCAGCAGCTGTGCCGAGCGCACGCCCCCTTGGCGATTTATGTATGCTGCTTGTTGTCCGTGTGAATCATTACGTGTTGATTCGTCAATATTGGGGCAAAGTGTTGGACCACTTTCAACACAGTGAGGAGCTCCAATGCGTTAATATGCATGGTCACGGGGGGCGGCCAAACGCCGCCCACTACGCGAAACTCACATGTTCCTCCCCAGCCCGACAGAGAAGCATCCGTAAACACTGAGATGTGTGACGTTGCTCTGCAAAACAACACCCCTCTCGTGAGAGTTCGGGGATCGCCCCAGTGGGCCAAATCAGCGGCGTAATCACTTTGCGCCGCCGTTGGCGCACCGGATCGATGCGCAGGCGAGAAAACCATCTCTGCAGCCGCCTCATGTGAGGCAACCCAAGTGACACCACCGTGTGAGCGGCTGACGTCATGCCCAGCAGCCTCATGACAGAGAGGGCTGTCACGACGCTGCCCGGGGAACCGTAGTGAGGAGAGACCACAGCGTCTCCATCCTCTGCTGTGAGAGCCGTGCTCTCATTACAGCTGAATCCAGTTCTACCCCCAAATACATCACACTCTGTGAGGGGAGGGGGGAGCTTTCCTTCCAATTTATGGCGAAGCCAAAATTCGACAGGTGAATTACCAGCTTTTTTGTTTGAAGAGCTGCTTCCTCCTTGGAGTGGGCCATCAAAAGCAGATCGTCCAAGTAGAACAGTACTCTCATTCCTGTTGCGTGCAGCGGCTGGAGAGCCGTCTCCATGCACTTGGAAAACTTTTGTGGGGCTAGAGAATAGCCGAACGGGAGACGGTTGTACTGGTAGTGTGACCCTTGGAATGAGGGTCACACTATGCAGGAATTTCAAAAGGGAAGCTGGGGGAGACGCCCCCTCCTCATCGCGGTCGGAGTCGTCCGACTCCGAGCTCACAAGGAGAGAGAGGGCATCGTCGAGCGGAACAGTTAAGTTCCGCCCATTCAGCAATGGCGGTGGCAGTCTGTCGTCCGACGGCAGCGCCGCACGATGCCGACACAGACAGAGCGGCGAGAGCGCCAAGACGGCATGTTCATGCCAAAGGCAGCCCTCGCACACCTCATGACCGCCGTACGGCAAGATGTAACCCGTGTTACATGTTTCATGCCAAAGGCAGCCCTCGCACACCTCATGACCGCCGTACGGCAAGATGTAACCCGTGTTACATGTCTTGCAGATGCGGATCGTCTTCGAGTCCATAATATCTATTTATTTACTTCAGTATGCTACAGGATCGTCCTGAAGAAAATGGGAGCAGAACGTCCGCCGGCACCCGCGTATATCTGTGAACTGCGTGATTGAGGCCCCGCGGACGTGATTGAGGCCCACGCTGTCGGTGGGCGGGGATTACAAATATTTCAGTGCTACGGCACACGCCTCGGGATAACCCAATAGCAATAGCCTTAAAAGTTGAAGCCTATACGACAGGGCTATTCAACTTCCTTAACAAGTGGGCCAAAAGGGAAAACCGCTGGTGGTTCATGGGCCACACATACAAAACTTATGTCAATTAATCGCTACAAATAAATCGTACTTAAAGCAGTGTTAACTTAATTGATATAGTGCTAAATGGAATAAACTTGTAAGACGCATTCCTTTCTTTTTCACTTTTAATTGCATCTTTATAACAATTCTTGATCTTACATATTTTTGGACAAAATATTCTTAATAGCAATTTTTATTTCAAACATATTTTTTTGACACATTTATAATAACAATATAATAACAATTAACAATATTTTGGACAGATTTTTATGATTCAACAATGTTGTTAGAAATATCAAACAACAGAACTAATGAACATATGAACACAATTTTTTATTCAAACATATTTTTTGACACATTTATAATAACAATAACAATATTTTGGACACATTTTTATGATTCAAACATATTTTTTGACATATTTATAATAACAATATAATAACAATATTTTTGACAAATTTTTATGATTCAACAATGTTGTTGGAATTATCACAAAACAGAACTACTGTACACAGTTATATTCAGTGAGAGAAATTGCATTGCCTTGATTTTGCTATTTCAGCATAGTTTGGTTCATACGTTTTAAGACCAATCCTGAGACACTCATGCAACTTCTCATTGCTCATGGAGCAACGTGCCCTTGTTTTGATGGCATTCATGTGTGAAAAGCTTGACTCACAAGTATAGGTTGAGCCAAACATTGTCAGGATAAGTGATGCGACTTTCCTAATCGTGGGGTACTGATACTGGCTAACATGGTTACACCAAAAGTCAGCTACACCCTCAGACTGCAATTGCTGTTTTAAAGCAAAGCAAGACTGCACATCAACCAGTTCCATCTGAAATGTGCCTTCATCGATACAGGATAATACCTCCTTTACTTTTACACAGAAGTCTGCATCAGGCTTGATGGAAAATGGGTCACGAGCAAACTGCAATACCTCAATGGGAATGCTGAAGCCTTGAATTCTCTCAGTGAAGTTCTCTGTCAATTTTGTCATGCAGTCTGTCATGACAGGCGTTATTTCTCTCCGTGGCGATGTGCTCATGAATGCACAGAGTTGTGGGAAGTGCAGCAGTTTTTTTGTGATCAGGTCTGTTTTGAAGATCGATAGCTTGGTCTTGAAGGCACAAAGTCTCTCAACCAGATCAGCGATCGACTTTCCCCGCCCCTGCAGTTCGAGATTCAAAGTGTTCATGTGTCCAAAAATGTCACACAGAAAGTAGACTTCTGCCATAAACCGTTCATCCAACATGCCCTCCAATAGGTTCGCTGCTCGTTTATGTTTACATGTGCGAAGGAAAGACACAATCTCCTGGCGGAGCTCACAGAAACGATCCAAAACTTTTCCCTTGCTCAGCCATCTCACGTCGTTATGTACGAGCAAGTCAGTGTGATTGGCGAACGTGTCCGCAAGCAGCTGAAGAAACAGGCGATGTTGTAGGCTGGAGGTTTGAGCGGATGAAATTCACAATGCTCATGACGGTGTCCATAGTGTTTTCCAAGTCACCACTGAGTTTAGCACACAGCACCGATTGATGAATAATGCAGTGCAAATACTGCATATGCGGGGCTATGGCTGATAGCCGCGCCACCAGCCCCTGAACTCTGCCGACCATAGCCGGAGCGCCATCAGTAACCAACAGGCACACCTTTTGTAAATCCAGTTCATGTTCATTAAAAAATGACACTATCTTTTGAAAAATCACTTCACCTGTAGTGTGTCCCTCCAGCGGAATAAGCCCAAGAAGTTCTTCCCGAAATCTCACTCCATCGAAAAACCTCACGTAAATGCAAAGCTGCGCCATGTCGGTACAATCCGTTGATTCGTCCACAGCAATCGATATATATTCCGCTTTTCGAACGTTTTCAAAAAGCTTCCCCGACACATCTTTTGCCAGTAATTCCACTCTGCGGAGAATTGATGTGTCTGAAAGAGGCACTTTTTTAATGGCTGAAGTGACGCTCTCTTTTACTTTTTGGTCAATAACCACTTCATCAATGACAGCAAGCATGCAGTCTTTAACGGTGTCCGCGTCGGTAAAGGGCCTCTTCTGTCTGGTAAGAGTCCAGGCTACACGCAGGGATGCTATCATGGCTCTCTGTTGTTCCGTGCAAAACTGACCAAGTTGCCATTTGACTCCGTTCAAAACGATGCTTGCAGCACCTGTAATTTTTTTCGCCGTTCCTCCGAGCCCGCGGATAAGTGGAAGCAAACGAGCCGTGATTTGAGTGGTAGTGCCTCTTCACATTGTATTCCTTAATCACGGAAATCGCTTCGTTGCACAGTAAACACATCGGTTTACTACTTGCGGCGGATGGCAAAGTAAATAAATATTTTTCAGGTCCATTCGTCTATTGAATTGGCGATTTTCACCCATCAACCTTCCTTTTTTTTGGCTTAGAAAGAGACATCTTGGAGCTTTTGTTAGCCTAGCTACAGTGAGTTTCTCCGTGGTCTGCAAGCATAAAATGCAATGTGACCTTGACTGAGCCGTTGGCGGGTGCAGACAGAGCGGAAGTAATCCTGTTGCCGTATAATTCTTTATATAATTCTTTCAGAACAATACATTATTTCTATTAAATATATAATTTATACCTTCTAATATATATATATTTTTCATTCATTCTATTTTAATAAGTGTGTTCACATAAGTCTAAATACGTATTTATTTGTTTTTCGTTCAGTTGCGTTGACTCCAGCGCGACAATATATGTATTAGAGCTCTTTATCCAATCAGTAATTTCCCTGCGCTGTCCTCTGGGTAAAAAAATAAATAAAGATTCTCTTCAAAATCCTGAGAGAATACCCTCGCTGTTGACGCTAATGGGGACTAGGGCCTCGTGGTAAAAGTCACGTCCCGCGTGTGTAATACACGGTGTAATTTGATTGATATATATATATTTTTATTTTTTTTTATAAAAAAAAAATTATATATATTTTTTTTTATAATTTTTTTTTTTATATATATATTTTTTTTACAGGCAGCATCTTGCGGGCCAGATAAAAAGTAAGATGGGCCGGATTCGGCCCGCGGGCCGCTAGTTGGATAGGCCTGCTATACGACATAGAACTTCTATGGCAGCCACTGATATTCAGTGGAAATTAACAATGGAGGTAAGAACAATTTCACTTGACTGTAAATCTTTCTTTTTTGGCTTTCTCAAGATCGTGAAGAGACATTCACTGATGTTATGTTAAGAAACATTGTAAACAAACAACTAACATTGGTTCAGTTAGCGTAAGTGCTAACAATCAACTAAATTTGGTTGAGTCACCAGCAATTCAAATGTATGAACGAGAGAAATCACGTCGACCCAACACATTGACCTTTAAAGAAAACCTAGATTTTTTAGTTGATTTTCCTAAAGACAACATTACCCGTTTACCTTAGCTATGTTTTGTTTTTTTTGCCTCCCACACTTTGATTCATTCAAATCAGTTGATATCAGCCGTAGAACTGAACGACACCTGTTAATAATATGAACAATGGATTTAAGAATAAGAATCCTAACAAGGGGGACACTTACTATGCACTACTATGGATAGTATGCTGAGCTATTATGTAATAAGGCACATGAACAAAAAAAAATCCGAAGGTGCTGCAGTCAAGGCTGTAGAGGCAGTCTCTATGCAGATTTATACCAGAAAGTGTTGATAAAACAAACTTTGTAGTAAAATGTTGTCTTTTTCAAACTGCTATCAGGAAGGTTTTCTGTTCATCTCTCTTGTTAGTGCTTTAGGAATTTTATTAAATAAAATTATCGTTAGGCCTAAATATCTAATGGTAGAAAACATTTGAAACACCTCTGGATTCTGATCCAGGGCGTGTCAGGGCGCCAGAGTCTAGGGTCAGAACGCAGATGGGGATCTCCTCAGGAAGGGGGGGTCCCAGGGTCAAGCCATGGTGACGTCAGCCTGGGGTTTAGATTACATCTTTGTTGAGCACTCTCTTAGGAGAACCTATGATTGATTGTTGGTGTACACCCCAAACGATGAACAGCTCTGAATGTATGGATATAAACGAGGCCGGGACTGGTGAACATCAGTGTTTTGCAAACCACTCGGCTTCATTGTTGCTTTTAAACGATAAAGTCTTTTTTGTCATACTCACCCTGGACTCCTCAGTTACTTAACTCTCTGAGTTAAGTCAAAGAGATAGATCTCGGAAAATTCCACGACAAATAATTATATAACTCCTCCCTGCTATAGACTGAAGATGGTGCATGCCCGGAGCTCATCAGATTGGACATGGAAACTCTCCAGTGTCCGTTATGCCACAAGACAGGAGGGTACCCTGAGCTCACTGCACATATGGGGGGTACCCTGAGCTCACTGCTCATATGGGGGGTACCCTGAGCTCACTGCTCATATGGGGGGTACGCTCACTGCTCATATGGGGGGTACCCTGAGCTCACTGCTCATATGGGGGGTACCCTGAGCTCACTGCTCATATGGGGGGTACCCTGAGCTCACTGCTCATATGGGGGGTACCCTGAGCTCACTGCTCATTATGGGGGGTACCTGAGCTCACTGCTCATATGGGGGGTACGCTCACTGCTCATATGGGGGGTACCCTGAGCTCACTGCTCATATGGAGGGTACCCTGAGCTCACTGCTCATATGGAGTCACACCAGCGGTCCGTTGGGATGCATCGTGGTAAGTCCATCATAGGATAACATTTGTAAAATTGACATTTTGTTCCCTAGGGCCTAAGGTGCAGTAAAATCGATACCAATTCCAGAAACATAATTATTTGAATTGAAATGAATTCATTTATTGCTGGTTAGTAAGCACATAGAATACACCATCTGAAAAGATAAGACAAGAATGCATGGATCAAAAGAGCACTTGTTTTGTCCTCTTTCGGAAATTGTAGTTTCACACTGAGAGCTAGGGTGTCAGCAATACTCGCCGTGTACAATGACGGTTAGGAAGAGTGGATCAACATTCATTTTAACACAGTGCTGTCTTTTCCGATGGTTGAAGGAAGCATCTTTCCATCCTCCTTGACCCGATGACATTTTCCAAAAAGATGAAGGCGAGTTTGAAGTCTGTGACACAGGAAGATGGTGATCCATGCAGCTATCTAGGTTATCTCCTGAGTGGGTCTGGCGACGGCTGGTTTAATCCGTGTGCATTGACTAGCCAACACACAACAGGTGTGCAGCCCCACCAGCCCCAGAGTCGCTCAGTCAGACTCAGTCCAGGTGAGCCTTCAGGGCGAAGCAAGACACCTCCGCTTCGTGTCGGGGTCCGGTTCGCCCTGTCTGGACTTATTTTCCCGATAACGACCGCCGTTCTGTACAACATTATCCTCTTATTATTTCATAAAGTCCAACCAACATACACGGTGTGCGCGAGAGACTAACGACGTACCTTTTACACTTTAGCAAATGCCATATATACAGTACGTTCGGATTGCTGATAGGTATAATCTATCCGATTAGAAATGTATCGATCAAGTAATGGCCTTGTAAACGCGCTGTTTTGAAGCACGTTTACAAGCAAGCAGCAGAAGTGCCATCGTCCCTACTAGACCAAACGGTCGTTGATGGTAGGTTAAAAACATACTTTATTAAATGCATGTGTGCATATTGCTGATGTAGAACCAATGTTAAAAGAAAACCTAAAAGTGCTTTTGCATGATATTGCCTACAGCGTATTAGACAAACGTGTGTGGTGGTGCCTTGTCCTTTGTTTACCCGTGGGGCCGATGGGCAACGCGATTGCCACTGCGATTTTTTACCTGTAGTACTTCTCATTGGCTGAATCGTCGAGACGTTTTGATCACTCAATATAGTCCGCAGGGAGCGCGAGCTTTGTTATCGCGACGTTAATAATAATATATAAATGATTTATATAGTGCTTAATATGGTACTCTAAGACGTTTAGTAAATATTAGGCCAAAAATTACTAAGAAAACGAAAATCGTTCATCATACGGCCTTTCCACGAAAGTGTGAGTGTGCATTTGCCCCGCGGCCTCAATGAGTTCCGGTTGCCTATGAATTACAGGATGTGTGCATGTCACCGAAGTGTAATAAACGTCCATACGGTTCGTAAAACGTGCTTATGGATATATTTCTAACTGGGGGCCGGGGATTCAGACAAGTGTCATTAATTTAGTTTAACGATATCAGCTACCCTTGGTAACGCCCCACAAGAAAAACATTTAACAAAATATAACGGAACACGACACTTTTAGGACAATTAAAAGGCTATTTCGACTTAGAACTGCTTCAAACCCATTTTAATTCCGGATATCAGTAGCGGCGCAGGATTTTGATTATGGTGGGCCTTTCAGAAACCTGATGGGCAAAATAAAGACAAAAAAACACCCACAGCGTCTCATGTCATCTCCGTGTTCAGCTCACTTTTCTGCGGCGTTGGACAGCTACTAATACTTGTGCTTTCCGTCGCTGTCCTCAGCTCAGTGCTGAGCGGACAGACTTGCAGTAAGCCCTAACTTTCATATCTCTCTTGAACGTTCAATGCACAAAAACACTGTGACGGATATATATCTATTGGAGGGTTCGAGGTCTGTTCTTCTCCATATATCTCTAAATTCATTCTATGAAATTAACATGGAAAACTCAAACGCCAGGGAACCGCGTTCCCAATGATTTGCTGGAAGCTTATTTCTCCAGGTATCAAATTAATAAAGTCTACCATAGAACAACACACATAACAGTCCCGATTAGCTGATCACACTGAACCTCATTTCAGTTTGCTTGTGGGCTTTTACAATAGGAGACGCGGGCAGGTTTCGTGCTGAACCCAGCAGAATTTCTTCCGTGTTGCAGTCTGATCAGTTAATTTCCCTCTCGAAGCGAAAGAAGGATAACGCATTTATTTGTCTGTCAACATCGTCGTCTGGTGCCTTGTTTTACTTCTATTGACAGCAGAAAGCAGTTTTCACAGTTGGGGTGTTCGATGGGCATGTGAGGACGGCCCGCGGAGCTGTTCATGTTGGAGTATCACGGGGCTGCGTCCCGCCCTTATGAGTGTTTCTTTTTTCTCGTTTGTTCTTGTTTGGCCTTTCTTTTAAGCTTGCTGCACAACCACAGTGTGCTCTGCGTTCTCCACCGGAATTGGAAAAGTGCGCCAGGGGGCGGATGGGCCTTGTCTCCAAAGGTGTCTGACTGTGGCGAGGCAGCAGGGCTGTATGAGCCGTTGTGCTCTGGCGTGAACGTGTGTTTCAGCTCCTTATCTGCTTGTCCAGTATGTCATTCTTTTCTGTAGGTCGACTTTTGTATGTACAGGTGATGATCTCGGACCAGAGATAGAATCATGTGCGGATATTGTCTACCTGGCGGAACTTTCTTCTTGCGTGAGTTCACTGACATACCCCAGCGCACAATATTCATGTTTATCTCATGAGTATTCATCTGTCCAGTTGCGCCAGCATGTTTATTTAAATGTATCTTTTCATTTTAAATTGTGTGTAGCTGTCTTTGGCCCTTCTACCCAGATCAATACATCGTGTGACTGTGTAATGTCGGGAGACTGCCAGCCCTTAGTGGGCGTGTCGCTGACTGCAATAACTGGTTGATGTGACAATCAGAAACAAAAACTTTATTGTTTGCATTTGGTGGGGTGGGATTTCAGCTTTCAAGTTTTGTTTGGCCAGACTTTCGGAGAATGTGGCGAGGTCTCCAAGATATGTCCCAGGAGCGTCACACTTAGCTGGCTCCAGGTGACCATGAGCTCCACCGCACGCGTCTCTCAGCTCCAGTGGTTTTCTGCCCTGGTTCACATCTCTTTTTGAATGTCCGGAAATTTGGGTGTCTGTGCGCCCCAGTCATGAATTGTGCAGCTGTTTAAATATCGAAATGTTGAATGCAGGAGACCGTTTCAGCTGCTTGCAGCAGGGACAGCGTTAAGTCGATGTGGTTACAATGTACTATACAAGCGTGGGGATACGTTTCTTTCAGGTTTTCCCACCGTTGTAAAGCCCTCCCTTTTTTTTTCTTTGTTTTTCCCCCAGGGGGGGGGGAAAACCCTGACTAAATGCGCCTTCAAACTCCAATCCGCACAGGCCCGGTCCAGCTTTCAACGGCTCCAGCACTTCCAAAATTTAGCTGACTATGTTGCCTGGGCAGTCATGCTTGTCCGTTTCCACAAATCCCACAGCCCGTTCCTTACTGTGCGTTGTGCAGGTATCCCTGACATACTGCCACTAGCTCTCCTTTTGACAGTCTTTGCATCATTCTTGCTACAATCGCATGAATTATGTGACCGGCTCATCATGCATCTGCCTTTATTTTTTTAGAAGGAGGATGCTGCGATTTCCAGGTATTTCTTTTGTATTGATGGCATGTTTACCTTTCCTGGGTATTCTCCAGTCGCCTTTTTGATTTTTCTGGGTCATATTTTTGGAAACCAGTCTAAGTAATTCCAAAAGTTACTTTACCCGTCTGTGTTTTTCCGGATGCCCACGCAATGGGATTGTTCTTGTTTTGCCACAGAACAGGACGAGATCTATTACCAATTCATGCATGTGTGTCTGTGGTCTTTCATTAAGTATGTCGCTGCATCGTTGCCCTATGGTTAATAACTATTTCCCGTCCTGGCTGGTGAACTTTGCTTGAACCATCCCATCTTTCCCAGGGGCTGCAGCATGTGCCTGCTGCTTCATGTTTGCCACAAACCCTCGATATATGTTTCCACGTCTTGACACCCGCATTTATGAATTCTGTTCTTCATCAAGCTGCTTCAGGGAAATTGACGACAAGGGTCTTACAAACACAGCATCTCTTCGGATGCTGCTACTCAGCACGAGAATTTGGAGCGTACACCGTCAAACTCTAGCTTGTCCTCGATTATGTGTGTGGCTGGGAAGGTCGGAGTTTGACTGGCTTGCGGGCTCATCTATTGTGACAGTGTAGCGGAGGTTGCTGGGGAACGGCGTTTGTTCTTAGGCTTGCTGAACCCTGTTCCTATAACACATAAGACGCTTCATAAGTTAACTTACTGCAATTTATTTTGCCTCCAGAAATCGTACATACAAGAGCCAACTACGTTACATGGCACCTGATATTACAGAATCCCTGATTTCTGTTGAGATCGATTGCATTAACGTTAGTTTAGCTGTTAGGCTACTTGCCTTGCTGCCGTGTGAGGGGGTGACTACTGGAGGTGATGGGGGAGAGCGGCCGAAACTGGTGGTAACTCAGTTTGAAGAGCAGGGTTTTCCTCCTCTTTGGCTCCTCGGAGATGTTCTTAGTGAAATCTTAAAACCGATAACATTTAAATCGCATTTGCTTGGCCAGTGTCCATAGATATTGTCATAGTCGCATAAGATTTGCCAAAATCGCTCGCTTGTCCACACTCGTCCGTTTATTCGGTATAGCGCTCTTCCTCTCTTAGTTCGTGAGTGTACTACACTGAAATTGGTCTCTCACGCAGGCGGATACTCCGCGAGACGAACTGCGTCTCCAGAGCGTCACCGGCATTGAGCCTCGCTCGACGGCGCTCATGTCGCTCGCGTAGGACAGGAGGGACGCTGACAGATTCTCAGCTCAGCACTTGCGACGTGGCGATAGAAGACCTTTCGTCCTTCATGGGCTCGGGCTCGTTCAGCAGCTTTCCTGGTTCCTCGGATCCTATTGCGATTGAACCGTGGCATGGTGGCCCCGCCTTAAAAGCCGTGGCCCCCTTTGAGTGGTGATGCTTGGCCACCCCGAGCCCATTATTAGCGCCGCGGTGCGGGACTTATATAAAATATTGATCTCCACTGAGAATAGTCTCTACCTGTTGTTCTTTGTCAAATTGCAGTGTTCTGCATTTGACAGAATTGTTGATAGTTCGCTTCGATATTTAAATGTCGACCAATGTTTTTGTGGTATCATTTGCTATGTAGCGCCTGTCGCACCAGTTTAGAGTGTCCGCATGTTTTAAGCCGATTGTGCAAGCAGGCCTGCGTCACAACACACAGCGGCGCTACGATACATAACAGGCACACACTTACACACACCATATAACAACATGCACACGAACATACACAGAAATGCCGACACCGCCAACGCGCACATCGCCAGGTAACGTGTCAGGAGGAGGATGACCTCTCTACATATGATACTTATTGTTATTTCAAAATAACCTGCCTGTGTGTCCGCTTTCACAACAGTCCCACAGCCCGTTCTCTTCATGTGCCGTTGTGCAGGTATCTCGACAACTTACTGCACTAGCCTCATCCTGCTTGACAAGTACTTTGCACTCATCTTTGCGTAAAGATGTGCATAATATGTTGGCCCGGTACCACAAGGACTACCACAAAAACTTTGGTGCGAATTTAATATGCAAGACTACTTCAACAGGTGGGCGGTGGTTCTATAGGGCCTCGCGCTCTCCCTGGATGGGCGGTGCTCTAAAGGGGCCCCTGCTTTCACCCCCGGGCGTGAGCGTGTATTTCCTAAAGCGGCCCCTGTGTCATAAGGGCCCTGGTTCCACCCCAGGTGGGCCCCTGGGATACAGGGCCCTGGTCATAGGGCCCCATGGTTCACCCCAGGTTGGCCTCCTGTCAGAAGGGCCCTAGGTTCACCCCTCAGGTGGGCGGTTGGTTCATAGCGGCCCTGGTGTACCAACAGTCTTCATAAGGGCCTTCAAAGTGTGGTGTGACCAATAAAGTCGTTACTCTGTTCATCGGTTGATACTTTATAGCTTTT
>OLKM01004445.1:0-22371 GCA_900291075.1 Melanogrammus aeglefinus | reverse complement strand
TAGCCCATGAGGGCGAGAGGGATAGGCCTAATTGTTAAATACAATGCATATCAGCATCCAAAGTAAACCAACTAAAACTGGTTAATTTGTGAGAAAAACAGTGCATGTCCGAGTTATATAGAGACTCAAGTCAGGCAGGCGTTGATATTTTAACTGAGAATCCAACATAATTATTATTTTAAAAATATTAAAAGATCTGCATATATTAAAATTAAACTTGAACACATAATTCAGGGATCAAATTAAACATCAATTTGTTAGACATCAACGCTTATTTGACTCATCGTATACAGACAACGGAGAAACGCAGAAAAATCTGCGTGGGGAAGAAGGTGACCGTCACAGTCTCCGTATCCCGTTGGTAACGGCCGCCGTCAGACCACACGCCGGTAAGAGCCCTCCCTGTGGTGGGTAGGCCCGGGGAGCTGTGTTATAGAGCACGTAGCGCAGCAGCTGTGGACTTGGCCACCGAGGGTCACCCTACATAGCAACGAAGGACCAGACCGATCATGATCTGCATCATTACCCTCGGTTTGGAGGTGGAACCATTTTATAAATCGCTTCAAACCAACCAACCTATCAGGAGTATGTTGATATCCCCACGGATGCGGGAGCCATTCTCCAGGATGTCTCATTCCCCTCCAGCAACAGGCAAAGGATGCCGCTTCTTGTATGTAGCAGTGGCCGTGTGATACTGGGGGCGAGCGAGCGGCCCAGGTGTTTCAAAACACATCCTACATTGGCAAGGAATAGCACGTTTAAAAAAATGGGCTTAAATTAGCCTTTGCCAAAACTTATTTATTCTGCTTTTCAACATTTTTATTCCTATTTTTCTGTCCTCTCCGATACTTCGTACATCCCGTCATATTTGTTGTTTTGCCATGCATTATTGTCCATTATTGTTTGGAATACTTGCTGTACATGTATTAGCTAATGTTTTGACGCCAGAAGGGCTAGCCGGCCATGGAAGGCGTCTGTTAATGGAGATCCTTTGAATTAAAAGAAACTCTTCAATTCATTTTAGTGTCCCTTATAATATTGTCTTCAAGTAACTTCCCTCCAAATTCAAACACAGTAGTCAACGGCTAAAATGTTTGTAGGTTTGCCAGAAAAATAACACCCCAAAAAAAATGTATGCAATGGCATCAAACAAGCATACTTTTTGGGTGGGGCTTTGGCAGAACTTCTTGATCTTGTGCACATCATCAGCAGAGTAAGGTCGGTACATTTCCTTGCCTCATGAGTTTGACATTATTGACCAGAAGTTGTTGTTCCTGCAGAGATAAAATTAAATACATAAATAGACTGGCCTTCATCAGAAAGACAACACACAAGCAATGTCTCCAACTGTCCCGGATCACCCTTCAGTGAAACCCTAGACCCTCACAATCTATCATATACTGGCCCCACGTTGGCCCTTGCAGGCCTGAATGCCTTATGATTCTTCTTAATACATCTTCATTATCAATGTCCTTTGTATCAATTGCAAATTTACCTTGCCATTCTCTACGCCACGATTAAATAGCCATCTTTAGATGTCCACCTGGCTCACATTTATCTATAAATAGCCTTACCGGACAAAAGCCCTCTCTTTGCCCATTCAATCTGTTACAGGCTGCCACATAAACTACACAAGGTCATTCTTTGCAGCCACCTGAAACTTCAAATAGGCCAATCCAACATGCAGCTGCCTCCGGCTGGCACACATGCCAGGAAAACACAAATTTATATTTCCTCTTTGATCATATTTCCTTTTCGTACTTAGAGGTGCTTCATGCAAAATCCAAGAACCATCATTTGAATACTCTATTATAAATGCCATCCCTCAGCCATTTCCCTCATATAGATTTAGACCACTCCCCACTCATTTCTCACAAATCAGGGAATCTCTTTTCAATCGGGATGAGAATCCATCTGGGCCCGCAGGTCGATCATACGTGAAGCTAGTAGCACCACCAGAGGTTCACAAAGGGCTCGGTCTCTGTCTTTGCATTCAAGCCTCCGGCAGTTTTAATGCGTCTCATCAAATAAAGCCTTGCAGCAAGTAAAAAGAAAAAGAAAAAAAGATCACATCTCTCAGTTCCCTTACCAATAGACGAACCCCCCGTAAACAAAAACACCGACCTGAAGGTGCCCGAGGTGAAGCCCCCCTGTTTAGCAGGCAGGCAGCGGTACACGCCTACCAACTGCACACGGTCCCCGGGTTTGGCCTTGTCCACCAGGTCAGCGTCCGTGATGACGTCCACCGACCGGGGCAGCTGGCCCGCGGGAGCCTTCTCGGGCATCTCCTGGATGGTCAGGGTCTGGTGGTCCTGGTAGGCGCACAGCCCGTACTCCGTCTCCAAAGGGTTGTTCTCCTCATCCTGGAACCCCACACACACACACACACACACACACACACAGTCAATCAGAAACCAGAGCAGCTTGGAATTGAAGGATCATGTAGAGCGGAGACAATTGCTGCATGAACAACCAATGATCAACCACAATGCACAGCTCTGTACCAACCTTGGTAGGGTATACAGCACTGGAGGGGAAGGCGTCCAGAGAGGTGAGGTCTGTGTACCTCCGCTCCAAGGTCTTCTTGGTAGCAGGGCAGTAGTGCACACTCCGCATGATCTTTGGCCTCACAAGAGAACCTTAGAGGTCAAATGAATAGAAAGGCTGGGACAACCTCAATGCAGTGCATCACAGTGACAAACTCACACAAACACATTAACACGTTCCCCTGGTCCGTAAAAGTTAGATTGAAGATTTTACAGAGTAAATTAAATCCGTTTTTTATATTAAAATAATGTTTTTCCATTAAAAATGTCTCGACATGTGTAGGCAATACATTTTTAGATCCCAAGCATCAAGTGACTATTTCATCAAACATCACATTATGTGACAAAATAGTGTGTGGTTCTTGAAGAGGCCGTTCTACCTACACTTTGGTAACAATGCCTTCCACACAGACCAGGCTTCCAAGGTGGCGGGCAGTGAGGGTCCTCGGGCTGACGTGGTTGGTCCCGAAGCTGCCCTCGAAACCAACGTGGAAGTCCTCAAACTGTTTGGCAAAGGTGGCATCAATGGAGGCCACCAGATCTTTCAGGGCCTTCTGGAACGCAATCATTTCACCGAACGAATCCTTCAGCATACTGCAAAAGGAGAATATAAACAAGAGATCCAGAAACACATCTCTGCAATAATCAGTATATTTAAATAAGTATTATTTTATATTGATATACAATTCCTGAATACTCAGCTGGTGCCATGTTGTGTACAAGCTGCTGGTTCTAAATAAAATTCAGAATATAAATAATAGGCTTGTTGAAGAACAATGACTTGACCATTTCTAATTGACAGTTCGTTTTGGTCTATATCTTATTAAGGTTGTTTATACCTCTATTGACTTATCTAAGGCTATAGATCTTAAAAGCCATCATTAGGGTAAGGTAATTGATCTAAGCAGAACACCTGATACAAATCACCAAATGTTAGCAACACAACTCACGCCTTCGCCCTCTTTTCGTTTCTCCTTCGCAAATCATTGATGTTCACGATGAGCCGACAAGCGTTATCAGACACCATATTCCTGACCTTCTCATGATAGACACCTTGGTCTTGCTTAAATGAAAATGAGAAAAACACAAAATTGATTGAAATATTGAATTATTTAAATTAAATAGTCTATTTGAATTAATTTTGAAAATGTACAATGAACAACTTTAAATTAGCCCACGTCATCATCTAGGAAGTCCAGGTACTCCCTCTGCGCCTCTCTGAGCTCGAGATCCTCGAGTCCTCCGCTCCTGCCGTCCATCGCTCCTCTCCGAGGACCTGGCAGGTGCGACGTCTTATCAGCTTACTGCTGCGCCAATCAGCTTACCACGTGCACACAGGTGAAACTGAGGCAATAATAGCCTGTTTTTGGGCTTTGTTCATTTGACATTTCATCTAGTGATTGATACACAAATGAAGACAATACGGGTCGACTAGAGAGACGTATGGGCTACATAGTCGATGTGTATTTGTCAACCTTACTTCGCACAGTCCAAACGTCCAGCAATGTAATGGTCCAAGTCGTTGTTCATTATCCTTTGAATATCTCCTATTTATGGATATGTGAAGCCCACATTTTGGTGGTAAGCCTATTTTAGGGAAAGCTAAAAAGACTCAAATGAAACAAAAATCCACTTGAGGGCGCATCACCCCCACGTTTATAATTAGTAACACGCAACGAAGCAGCAGGTGCAACGCCCAGGTATGCCCAGAATGTTTGACCCTATCAATTAACCCGGGCCAAGCATGCCCTCCGTGTTCAGCCACGCGAAATAAGCCAAACTGTTGGGGGGGCTACCTAAAGTCAAAAGGGGTTATCTTAATACAATTTGCCCTTTTTTGAAAAACTCATTTTGATAAATTAAAAGGTTTTAAAAAGTATGGTGATTGCTTACGCAATGCAGCAGCAGGTGCAACGCCCCGGTATGCCGAGAATGTTTGACACACTATCAACTGAACCCGGGTCAAGCACGCACACGTGTGTCCCGCAACGCACAACGAAACCTAACCTGTTGGGGGGCTACCTAAAGTCAACTTGCCCGGGTTAAATCATAATTTCAATTAAATAAAAGGGTTTTCTAAGTATGTTTATTGATTTATAAACCCGTGGGTTACATTGCTTGGTTAAAATTGTGGTTATTAAGCTTGTTCATTTCGAAATTGGCGACGGTGAATGTGAATCGTTATCCATGGACGTTTTAGTGAACTACAAAACATGATCCCTTTTATCAATTCCACAAGAGAAAAATTACGCTCGCGGACGGAGTGACGTCAGGGAGGTGACGACAGTTGGCGTGTGACTGCGTGCACGAGGAGGCAGCGCGAGCAGACAGGAGTGCGCGTAGCAAGACCTCAGTTCTCTCAGCACGCGGGAGGAGCCGGGAAGGAGTGTCTCCTGGACTGCGGCGGCGACGGCGGCGATTTCGGCAGTATGGATCACGTCCTGGGGATTATTATTTACGGATACTAACAAATAACCGCTTTGGAAAAATGGCCGAGAGGTAATGTACATCTGCATTTTCCCTAGTTCAAGATATGTAGCCATAGCCGAGGCTGGTGCAGTTTTATTCACGGCTTCATCCCGGTTAAAAGGGTGGCGATCTCGGCGACGGAGCTAACGTGAGCGATGGACGGCTGTGGTTCGGCTAAGGCTAGCTCCTCGCCCTTCCTTTTAAAACGCTCAACGTTTTGCTGAATGAAGATGTTTCTCTGGCGGAGTTCCGTCACTAACCTAGCCGTCAGCTCTTTTTAATTCGGAATTTTAAAGGACGTTTATCAAGGTGGCCAGGGACCAGGGTGCAGGCAGGAGGCTGCGTGTGTGGGTTCTCTGAAAGATGCTGTTGCATCCGGTGACGTGCACCTGTCCTCTGATCCGCTGGAACGCGATTAGGACAGCATATTTTGAAGTGATTAAGGACCATGTATTATTATCATGTAGTCCTCTACGTGTCATAAACGCTTGGCTGCCTCTCGGTCCCTCAGCTTCTCCATCGCAGCATCCCTGTCTCAATGATGCTGCTGCGCGCTCACGCCAGCAGCGGTTACGCGATCGCAACCTTCGGGAAAAGGCTCGTCTGCCTGTACGCTAATCACTCAAAACTACAGCTTTACTTGGTTATACTCTAGGCATATCTCTTATTTTCACGTTCCTTCCTTCGCTCAGTCCATTATTTATCTTGTCAATGGCGACATGATCCTCGACACAGTGCGTGAACAACGCCACTTCAGTTCAGCAAACTCAGTAGGGACGAGTAAATAATTGATGCCGATTAAATTTGCTTTGCTTGGGGGTCATTCGAACGTATGTAACACACACGCACACAAAGTGGTATGTACGTTATAGCAGGTTTGACAAAAATCCGTCAAACAATTCACTGCATTCTTGATTGTTAAGATGCATGGTTTGCTTGCTCAGAAACGAAGTATGCAGTGACCTCATGATTATTGGGGCACTGAAATTAAATGCCCTTCATAGCAGGATTTATCGGGATCCTGGCTGAACACACTGACCTTTTGTAAAATGGTCAGCCTATATGACAACAGCTTTCCTCTGAGCTTCCCTGAGCTGCTCATTCTGTTCATGCATTTCTTGAAAGGTGTCTGACTTGTTCCACTCGTGCTAAACTGTGGAATGCCTTTTTTTTTAGCAACTTGGAAATGTTAAGTGACCAACGATGGCATTACTAGCTTTCTTGCAACAATATAGCTTACAGTGAAACTGGTATTTCTCCTACCAAAAGCCCATTTTATTTTTTTACTAGATTTCGTTTGTCTTGATTCCTAACCATATCCAATGTATTCTCCAGCATAACATCCACAATCGATATACCATTTTCAACATAATACAGTCAATATAAACAAATGCCTAATGTAACAATTTGGAATGACTATTGGCTATGTAGCCTGCATCATCGTCTTTCAAATAGGCTTTGCGTACAAACTCCCAATATATGTCATTCATTGTATTCATACTGCATGGGGCTTATGTTAAGTAGCCAGGTCTTTGCTTATACACAAGTGGGCAGATCTGCAATGGCAAGTTGGGCCCAGAGCCCGAGCCTATATTTTCAGGGCTGCTGTCGACAACACATGCCTCGCATAGTAGCAAAGCCTTGGCTGACATCCGATCATAGCAGCAGCAGCTCGGCTGGGCGGGGAGAGGGAGTCAGCTGGTACGATCCCACTGACACATGTGGGCCCAACAACGTATATACATATGGCTACGTTGCGACTGCTCCAGATCCTGCCGTAGCCGTCACACATGCTCTCTTCCTGTGCGACACCACGTGCAGATGCCCTGCCTGCTTTGGTGACCCCCGTGTGTGTGTGTGTGTGTGTGTGTGTGTGTGTGTGTGGGTGTGGGTGTGGGTGTGGGTGTGGGTGTGGGTGTGGGTGTGGGTGTGGGTGTGGGTAGTGGGTGTGGGTGGCAAGTTCAATGATTAGCCTCATGAAAGGGGAGGTTGAGAAGAGATGTTTTCTAGTCTCCATCTTTTCTTTTAATGTACAGCTTTTTGCAAAAAAAAAATCACACAGGTGATTATATCACTGAATAATTACCATGCATCGGCTGCTGTGACGCATGGTCCTGTGATGGCTGCCAACAGCAGTGTAATCGACCAAAGGGGATATTCAGTAGATTCGGTGCATATCTCCTGCATCCACACATCTGCGCTCCATCCTAGCCCGTAACCCATTGGGCCGACGGATGCCAACGTTGGGACGGTGTCTGTGCTTTTAGCATCACGTGTCAGACGGTTTTTTCGTTCTCCCAGTGCGACTGTAATCTGACCGCGTCAACCCTTATGATGTCATGCCCAGCCAGGGCGGGGAGATCTGTTCTGAGAGGACAGGCGTTTAGCGTTTCTTGGTATTTGTTTGTAGCCGGGGCATAGACCCGGGCACCATGTGATGCTGTGTTGAGTGCACCCGGGTTCCATCAGCCTATCACGCCTGCAGCAGTCATTTTGAATTAAAAAAGCGAGCAGCGTTTTGAGTATTGACCGGCATGGACAGTGGTCGGGAGGGAGAGATGAAGTGTGATGGGGGGGAGGGGTGGGTACTCTCTACTGCTAATAGGATTACTGTGTAAATGTGTTGGTCCCAAAGGCGGACCCCCAGAGGCTCAAACTCTTTGAGACTGTGTGGTGTTTTCTTCTTATTTTTTTCCATGAAATTAGCAAATTACTCCCATCAGCACGTTTGTGCGACTGAATCGATTCATTAATGGGCTTGATGTTGAGTTAGGGAGAGCGGGAAGGCGAGGCACAGTGTAGCAGTAGCACGCTATATTGATTGAATTTGTTTTGCTCTCAATCTTGACCATGGTGGTCCCAATTATTCCTGGGTTGTGGGGGTATGCACAAATGGACACACATCAAGCTTCTGGTATGCACACTTTTGCATGTGTGTTTCACTCCCTCTTCCTCTCGCCTCTGCGCCTTCATCCATCATCCATCAACGTTCCGGCCTATCTGGTTTATAACTTCCTTTCCTGTGCCAACACTTAAAATCTGTCTTCCTGCACAGCCATATGGCCTTTAAATCAACTGATTTAGTCTACAAAGTTATTCTTCTTTAGTCATGTTGACAAATGCATCAGATACAATGCTTTATGTGGTGATGCATTGAAACGATAAGACTTGTCATGAGCTACATTTCTGAAATTGGGACAAAATATGAAATTCTAAATATTGGATTCAAGTTTTTTTTTATAGAAAGCATGCCTTATTTTAGGGTTTTGATCTAATTTGAAAAATTGCCTACATATAACTAGCAGATGTGTGCCGAGGCTATAATCACTGATCAATAAAAAAGGACAATTACTGTAGTGTCATAGTTCATCAAAATGATAGATGGAACCTGAAGATATAACTGATTACAACTCTCTTATTACAAGTGTTTGTAATGTATTTTTGTTTTTTTGTCCCTTCTCGTCCAAAGGGGAGAAGGGAACATGAAAAGGAGGACCTGTAAAATCAATGAAAATTATCACAACCCTCCATTGCTCACTGGATGAGATTGTTACAAATGAAATTGTTATCAAATGGTTGCAATTCAACTCAGTATATAGTGTTTTTATTGTTGACATAGAAAATAGTACCCATTGGGGTCCAAAAGTAGTTTGTACAACGCTGCCTGTGAGCAAGATGAGAGCTGGCTCCAGCTACACGCTATCTGTCAGGTTCGCTCCGTGTTTCGTTGCTGCCTCATAAGCTTCACGCCCTGGGATCCATCTGGCTTGGAAGAAGGTGTGTGTGTGTGTGTGTGTGTGTGTGTGTGTGTGTGTGTGTGTGTGTGTGTGTGTGTGTGTGTGTGTGTGTGTGTGTGTGTGTGTGTGTGGTGTGTGTGTGGTGTGTGTGTGTGTGTGTGTGTGTGTGTGTGTGTGTGTGTGTGTGTGTGTGTGTGTGTGTGTGTGTGGTGGGGGGGTTTAGTTGTTTAAATCTGATCTGTATGCCTATACCAAAGCGAAATAGGTATAGAAAATGGTTTGCCTTGTGTTAAAACAAGGCGTTTGAAAGCACATCCATAAGGAAGGCCAAAGGGCAGTAGGTGAATTCCATTTTGCCTCGTTCTTGAAATGTATTCCAGCTCATACGCCCCCCATCGCTCCAAACCCCGTCTCTCATGATCCCCTTGGGCCTAAAAAAAAAGAGGTGCTGTACAATAACGTTATTATAGTTTGCATCAAAATTATTATTATTTTTTTTTTCAAGCTCATAAAATAATTTGGGTCGCACATCAATTGACAGGGTCGGTCGGAAACCGGAACCAAACCAAAAATTGTTTTAGGCCCTGGCCTGCTTACCTAATACCCGCTGCCCACAGTCTGAGCTCTCTGTCTGCCTGTCCCCGTAAACCACCTGACAACCCTGTCCAGCAAAGCGAAGGAGGAGTAGGAGGAAAACGAGAGGAAAAAATAAACTACGCTATAGTATTGCATGCTGGCTCTGTGAAGCCAATTAACCTGTTAAAATGCGTTTGTCATTTCAAACACGTCATTTGTGCTCGCGCAGCATATGCTAGCTCCATGCGGATCATCCGAAACATGAAAAGCCGATCATGAATTTTCGCTGATGCTGCGTTTTTACCCGTGAGTAAATACCGGCAATGGGCAAGAACAGAGAGGTAGGCTACATGGCAGATGGTGGATGTTGGGAGGCACGCTGAATGCTTGCTGATGGGACTTATAAAAATAACTACCAAAACCAACCCAAAGAACAATTACCGCTGCAGTACATTGCACTGCATGTTCAAAACATTGTTTTCAAAACCAACGTTTGTTTAAATCTGAATTAAGAACATATACCTTACCTTGTGCCACTGAATGCTGTTGAAATAATATCTAGATATATTTGTTATTAAGTGTGATCAAGCCACCTTTTATTTGTCAAGTTAAAATACTTATCCAAAACATGGCATAGCAGTATAGCGTCATGAGCCTGAGTCTCTCAACGATATTTATGGTTACTGACTGTCCAATCACCCAGAACAATTTATTTAATAGTCCTATGTGCAAGATTATTTTTATACATCTGTCTTCATGAAAATATGATTCCATATCAAAGAAAGAAGAGTATTGATACATTTAAATGGCATTGCATTGATCTTGCAGGTAATATATAATTAATACCCTCTGCTCCCATAACTGAAATACTTCCCCAAGAGGGGACATGTCAGTTGGCAGATCCTACCTTCTTTATTTCTTTCATCAGTCGGCTGTCTGCTGTCGTAGGCTGAAACGGGTCATTTCTGGGCCCTATTGATTGATGGTTGACGGTGTCGCGCGTTGATGAGCGTTCAGTGAGCGGCCCCCCAGACCACCTTTTTGTTTGACCGCAAACCAACTGACAAGCCACCCACTGCTCCTCACTGCCTCCTCTTTCACTCCTTTTTTACCCTCAACCTCTTCATCAATGGTTCCTTTGGCGTAACACCAACTCTACCGCTGCAACTAACAATTGTTTACGATGAGTCTATATATACTCTTTATAATTTAGTCTTTAAAATGTCATAAATAATAAGCAGCCCGAAAAACCTAGAATAATAGTTTTATTTTCGTGTATTCATTATTTGGTTCCATGAACCAATTTGAATAAACTGCGACATTTAACGTCAATTTTACAATTTATACTTTATAAATGACTTGATTTCGATTTTCAATGATTATCAAATTCTTCTCTAAATCAACATATTGTTGCATCCCTCACCAGTCAAGTGTGTATTTGAGTACTGCAGACTGGCAGTCTTGACTTGTTCACGATTGCTTCTATAAATGTATAAAAACTCACGGACTGCCCTGTAGCCTTTAAGCAGGTTGAATCAGGCTTAATTCAGCAAGGCCTGAAGTTGGAGGGGATTTGCGTAGGATGCTAGTTGGATTTATTTTGTCAAAAGCACGCTTTGGGGGCTGGGGGTAAAAGTAGGTGGAATTGATACCAAGCTGTAGGGGACTTCTCGGATGCAGCTTTAATTAGCCATGGCTGAAGTAATAAGTGGAATGCTCTTTCACACACAACTCAAATTAAGAAAAATGACACGTTTTTTGGAGTCTGCGTTGTTATCAGACAAGCTGTGATGCTGGCGAATGCCAGAACCATCTCAGCAGGCGAAATGGGAAAGGCTTTGTCCTGATGAGCACACTGATCGCTTGTTTTCCTGAAGCTGAGTAGTGTATCAATACAATATTGATTTCATGACACTCTTGCATAGTAATTCATTTTGATGATCCTATTCTGAAAATGTTGTCTCACATTATAGATTTTTTTTTGGTCAAAAATTGCAAAAATTGTTCTGACGAGAGTGACAAACGTGGCTTTGTTGATGGGATTTGATTGATTTTCAATATACTTTTTAGGTATTAATAAATGGGTGAGGTACAGACTCCAGCCTGGTGCCTTCACGCACGTTCTTTCAGATCAGAAAAGGGACACCCAAATAATGTAAATGCACTCTTCTTTGCCTACCCAACCGATATACTGATTACACCCACTTAATCATTTCAGGTAATTGTTATGTCTGATTTGGAAAAAAAAACCTGGTCAACATGCTAAAAGATACATGGGATTTAAGAACAGATTTAGAACAAAGCAATGGATAGTAGAGGTTAAGATGTTTTGAAACATTCCTGATGTTGCTCCATTCGCCTTGTTGTGCACCTTCCGTCTTTGGTGGCCTTTTGCATTCTTCCCTGTTGCTGTGTGACTCCGTGAATGATTGATATCTAAAGCCGGGCGTTTCCGGTGTATGAGGGCATGTTTTCGGTTGCACATGGGGGACGTCATGAGGCACTCTAAAGTGTGCTCACAGTTGGCAGTTACGGGGCTCACCCTCTGCCACAATAAAAGAGACATAAGGTTACTAGCCGCAGTGGGACAGAAGGGGGGCTGGTGGAGGGGAGGAGCTGTGGCGACGGTGGAAGGATTGGAGAGGCAAGAGGAGCAAAGTGCTTTTGCTTTTGCGGCTGACATCACTGGGGCCTCTCATGGCCAGTGCAGGCTGGAGGGCGGCCTGGTGGGGTCAAGTCGTTCAGAACCACCCCACTGAAAGTCCTCCAGTCGCGTTTTCAGATCGGAGGACATGTGGGTGGAAGCGGGCAACGAAGCCTAACATTGAACTGTGTATTTTTTAAAATAAAGTATTAATAGGCCTTGAGTCTCGCTGCAGGGCCATCATGATTCACCGTCGTCTGCTGGGGCTGGGTTTTTTTCGGTGTGTGATTTAATGTGTTCCGCCACTTCACATCATGGCACAACTATGCGGAACAAAACGTTGCCAGGCGTAGGTGTTTCATCTGCGTGCCTATCTTATTAAGGCACAAACTGAAGTGTAAACAGTGTCAGTCCTCTCTGCTGCGTCCCCTGTAGACTGACCCACTGCCAAGATGTGTCCCCCCACGCTAGTGGCAGTCGACTGAGCCGGTTCCCTCTCTTTACCACTTGGATAGCTTCCTCCCTCATGGGCAGGTCACCTTCTCATTAATGTGCATCCAGTTCACGGGTAGGGCCAGGTTTTAAATGGAAGATGTGGGTAGATTCATTGGCGGAAGATATTTGGACTATATAGCTTTTTCTCCTTTTTTCATGTTGCTGAATAGAAGTGCATTGATTGAGGAAAATTATTGTTATTGGAAGAGGCGTATAATACTCCTTTGTACAGTGTTAGAAAGATGCCGTCTCTTTTCAAAACCAATGTGACTTACAACAGATAAATTGTTTTTTTCTGAAGGTCGAACATAAGTCGGTTATGTAATTGAATGCCAGAATAGCATAGTCACTGCAATGCAGCCTTTATGATCAGTAGGTGGCTGTCAAAATGTTTCACTATTATTCAATCCAATAGGCCTATATTTACGAGGAATAATGTCAGGACAGGCCTAGTATCACTTGAATCCCTAGAGAGCTCTGTCACTACTTGACAATTCCAGCATGCATCTGCAGTATCAGAACAATGCAACTGTCGCAGTCATGACTAAGTGACTCATGCACAATATGACACAGTAAACACGTATACAGCTAAAATGCGCAATCCCTTGCCATTGGCTGTTGATTGTGTATAAGGAGGGGCCAATCCTAATACGGGTCACTAATATATACATTTGCTATTTTTAATAAAACATTCTTCATGAATTAAAATTTATATACTAATGACCATCAAATATTTCACACAGAAACACGTATAAGTATCCAAAATAAAACCTTTTTCATGTGTAAGTGTACTGTCTGCCACAACATTCTATATGTAAATGTTAACATCCTTGCTAAATAATTGTAGCTTTCTCTTAGTTCCAAGTTGAAATGCTATCGTAGTTTCACACTGTGTGCATATAAAACAGCTTGTCAAACATAAACTATTAAAGGATAGCAGTAATGGCTGAAATTAATCTTTGGGGCTTTGATTTGTGGCTTGAGACGGGAGAACCTTTTTGGAAGAGCAAGCCAGCTGCAGACATCAAGTCATTTATATGACAATGCGGACACTGAACTGAGCCCTCCTCCACTCATTGTCCACCATTGATTGGTCCTCGTGGCCCTGTGATATCTGTCATTCTAAAGGCACATATCAAGCTTTCAAACCCCAGCAGTCACGGCAGGTGAAATGTGGTAACCTTTCATTTTTCATTATTATTACAAATGTTATTGTATATATTAATCATTAAAGTAATAATTGGGTGGCTTTTTTCTATTTTCTATCACCATCTGTGCCTGCTGGCCTCCATGTATATAACAACTGTTTAATATAGCTCTATGAAATGCAACTTACTATACCACCAGTTCTAACACAATAGTATTGCTGAAGCCGAGATTAGTATCAACGCAGCACGTCGCTTTCCGCTGCACTTGGCACTCTGAATTGGTGGCTGAAAATATATCATGCCCCAGAAGATTTAATATTTTTTGTTTCATAACACAAGGGATCCGTCATTCGTTATGCTCCTCTTCCTGATTGGCCTGGCATGTTCAAGGATGGCAACAAATGGAGGCAGAGAGAGATGAGAGAGAGAATGAGAGAGAGTGTTGTGAGTTCGTTCCCCAAAATCGATATCGCGATCGAAATTCGATTAATTGCACAGCCCTACTCCTTTGTACAGTGTTAGAAAGATGCCGTCTCTTTTCAAAACCAATGTGACTTACAACAGATAAATTGTTTTTTTCTGAAGGTCGAACATAAGTCGGTTATGTAATTGAATGCCAGAATAGCATAGTCACTGCAATGCAGCCTTTATGATCAGTAGGCTGGCTAGTCAAATATATGAATTACACTTTAATTTAAAATGACAGATTTTACACGTGGCAATTACAACTGTTGATGAGGTCAGGACATAATGAAGAAAAAAAATCAATCTGTTTCGCCTAGCAATGACATATTGATCCTGCTCGCATTTATAGATCTAATTTAATGTTGACGTCGTGTACTAGCGGATATCGTTGTTGTGTAATGCTATTTGCTATCTGCAGTATCAGACACAATGCAACTGTCGCAGTCATTGAATGTGTTGCAGCACCATTGTCGTGACCAAGCTAAAATGGGCCTAGCTGACCATGCCTTTATTATTTTCGTCAAATTCACTTTTATGAAAAATATACATTATTGATTTAAATGAATAGCGCCTAGTCTTCTACAAGTTTCTATCTCACTCCAGCAGGTTTCTCCAAAGTTGCCGACCCTAGCTTTAATAGTAGTAATTTCTGTTATTCTTCTCACTATCTCTATAAGCAAGGATGTCGGTACATTTTCGATTGTATATATAAGCTTACCTCCAATGACTTTCCATCAATTTACGGTAGCTGTTTAGAATTGGGATAACACCAGCATAGGGACCACTCAACGGTACTTTGTTGTTAACGGACAGCAGTAATGGCTGAAATTAATCTTTGGGGCTTTGATTTGTGGCTTGAGACGGGAGAACCTTTTTGGAAGAGCAAGCCAGCTGCAGACATCAAGTCATTTATATGACAATGCGGACACTGAACTGAGCCCTCCTCCACTCATTGTCCACCATTGATTGGTCCTCGTGGCCCTGTGATATCTGTTCATTCTAAAAGGCACATATCAAGCTTTCAAACCCCAGCAGTCACGGCAGGTGAAATGTGGTAACCTTTCATTTTTCATTATTATTACAAATGTTATTGTATATATTAATCATTAAAGTAATAATTGGGTGGCTTTTTTCTTTTATTTTCTATCACCATCTTGTGCCTGCTGGCCTCCAATGTATATAACAACTGTTTAATTATAGCTCTATGAAATGCAACTTACTATACCACCAGTTCTAACACAATATTATATTGCTGAAGCCGAGATTAGTATCAACGCAGCACGTCGCTTTCCGCTGCACTTGGCACTCTGAATTGGTGGCTGAAAATATATCATGCCCCAGAAGATTTAATATTTTTTGTTTCATAACACAAGGGATCCGTCATTCGTTATGCTCCTCTTCCTGATTGGCCTGGCATGTTCAAGGATGGCAACAAATGGAGGCAGAGAGAGAGAGAGAGAGAGAGAGAGAGAGAGAGAGAGAGAGAGGATGTAGTGTGCTGTTCCTCCTCTATCGCTTTACTGTCAAAAACGTCCCTGAGGCAGGGAGGTCACAGGGTACACACACGCACACGCACGCACGCACACCCCCCCCCCCCCCCCCCCCGAGCGCTTCTGCCCATAATCAATATGGTTGTCGGGTAAATGCAGTAAATAGTCAAATATAGAGCGGCTAGTAATCAGACTTCCTACTAAATGTCTGCCTGACTGAATTATATATAATTAATACTTTTTTAAGAGAATAACCGAACTGGTGAGAGCGGCTCAGTGACTCATAGTCATCAGGTACCTCTACTATCGGTATCAAGGGATTCTGGGAAAATGGCCAATATGAATTACACTTTAATTTAAAATGACAGATTTTACACGTGGCAATTACAACTGTTGATGAGGTCAGGACATAATGAAGAAAAAAAATCAATCTGTTTCGCCTAGCAATGACATATTGATCCTGCTCGCATTTATAGATCTAATTTAATGTTGACGTCGTGTACTAGCGGATATCGTTGTTGTGTAATGCTATTTGCACTCATTGGTTGTGGTTGTTTGTCTGCTGCAGGTATTTGGTTTTCCAGACACGTCACAGATGTGCTGTGCCCCAGGGGTCACACAATTTGCAGCGGGACACTGTTGCTAGGAGACAGTCTCACCCATATCTCATCCCCCATCATTTACTGCCTTGTATCATCTGCACAAACGCAGACTGCGCACACGCAGACACTCTCTCCCTTCAGTTCATGTCTTTGAACCAACAGTTTGTCCCTATTACTCGATGTTGGTCAGGGAGAAAACCAAGGAATTTATTAGATGACCTTAATATCATAAAATAAATACTTCTCATCATAGCAAGCACATTTCCAATGTCACTTTAGGCGTTTTATAACATGGACAAAATTATTAAAGGACAATTCAAATCATCCCGAGTTGCGGCCTCAGTCGAATGTTTGTCTCGGGGAGACCATTTGACTAATGGTTTGGCTCACAATTGGTTATTTCGGGGGGGAACGATTGCAATGAGCATACACCAAGATTTGTCTTAAGTAAAAGCCGAGCCAAGGACCATCGACCCTCAGGGGAGCAGCTAATCCCTTCACCACCACCACCACCACCACACATGTCATTCAAATGCACCACACACCCACACAGAAGATGAGCATATTTATGTTTATGTGCAGAGGAAGACCGGACAGCTGTTATCGAAGCTGAAAGAGGGCTGTGCGCCACAGCAATTATAATGGGGTGCTCCATCAATGCAGCATTTTATTATTTTGTCAGACAGTTCTACAGAGTGACCTTCAGTCCTTGGCTGACCTTCAGTCGGATGGCTTTGGGGTTAGTAGCCCATCGTTGACAACAACCTGTGTTTGTGTTGAAGGTTGACCGATAGCCAAGTAGATGAGATTGTATTTTAAATGGTGATAACAAATAATTAATTACAAACTCATTATTGTATTAATTGTAACGGCCTCTAATAATCATAGCCAAATATGATGTATACAAATAAATGTATTCAGTGGCTTCAGTTCTCCTTGCTACTTGTGGTACTGCCGTGGGGCTGCGGCGCGCTGCAGCTACTACTGTTAATTTATAGTCTGTGGGTGTGTTGAGATGGGTCCAGATCATCCCCACCACATTCCCAAAGCCTCCCCAGGGAGCCAACAACCACACCTGTGAATCGGAAGTACAGGTGTGGAATTTGAAAAAGATAAATGCTAAGTTATTGATGAAATTCCGAAAAACAAAAAATATATATTCCGTGAGTACTACCGCTTCATATTATGGAAGGAATATAAAAGGCAGGAACTGTTTTTTATTATTATTATTTTTTACTCTCATTTGGAAACTTGGCCGGTGTTTTCACATAACAATACACTAAATTCCCCATACGTGGATTCTTTGAGATCGATCGCAGTACTACTTTTGGGTCCATTTAAGTCGAAGCCTTGAACACTTAAACACACACTTGAGGTTACTTTGAACAAGGTTACTTGTTAACTTACTTTCATTTGACTCTTGGTGCCACCAGGAGAATAGTTATTATTAAGGCTATTTTTAGTGAGAACCCCGCACTACATTTATGTATCACAAGACTGGCTGGCAGCCAATCTTTCCTTAAGGCACCAGCCCGATAGACGATGGCATTGCGTCACGGAGCAAGCTGTGCTGAGCTGAAGTACTTCCTCTGGACTCAACGGTGAGTTCTTTCGGTCAATATTAATTTTACACAGGGGAGATCCAACACTGTCAGTATTTAGGAGAGGTGTTTATTTGCGTTTGGGTGGGAGTGGGGGGTGTGAATAAGCTAGAATAGCTATGAGGTTGCTTGAGGTCAAACAAAGCGACAATGAATCATGCTTGGTCTTATTAGTATGTCAGAGGGAGAATGAGAGAGGGGTACCACATGCAATCACTGGAGTGATGGCTGACTGATTCAGTGTTGTTCCATGGGTTACTAAGCTAACGAACAATGAAGTTCACCACATCATGGCAACGTTTCATGGTATCACTCCCCAGTTTCCTGTCCTATTTTATATTTTTTTTAATCCCATTTCTGCACTTGTGTGTATTGTGGGATGTATTGACTGAATTCTAAGCTCCAATGGAGATTTATCACCATGATGTCCTGTGTGTGTGTGTGTGTGTGTGTGTTGTGTTGTGTGTGTGTGTTTGTGTGTGTGTGTGTGTGTGTGTGTGTCATCCAATGGCTGCCTTGTTATTATCTAGGGCTCATCTCTTCTATAGAGGGTGTGTTGTATAACGGCTTTGGCTGTGTGCCGTCTTAAATCTGCTGCTGGCACATCGGAAGTATTTTTTCCCAGCACTTGCACAGATTGTGTGTGTGAAGTTCTGTAAAGGATCTGTATTCAAACTTGTTAGTGCGGAGTGCTGCGGAGCCCGAATTTTCAGACATTCAATCGTTAGGTATGTATTTAAATCTAAATTCAGTATTCAAATGCTCAGGTTCTTTTAAGGAAAAATTATCTTTAAATTAGTTTTTATCCGAGTGTGTGTTAATGACGTCTTCTGGCCAGCCCTATACAGTTTTACAACGCAAGTAAAATGAACCTTGTTGCAACCTTGTTGTTTTTGGCAAGAAATCGATCCATTTTAACACACTAATTGAGTCATTACATGAGTTAGAAGTTGCACCTTACATTTACTGTTTTGTTGCATATGAATTTTGCAACAAACTCTTGTGTATTGCCAAATCTTCATAAATTCAGGCTAGGCTATATATAGTTATTTTTTTCAAAATATTAAACAGGTGGCGACAATATTACCCGTGTTGTGTTACCCGGGAATGGTGTTTATAAGATTAAGTATGTCTGAATGCAGTACGTTTCGATTTTGCTATTTGGGAATGTCTTGGTAGCTTTGGTAGTCAGTTTTGGAGGATGGCAGAGGGGGAAGAGGTTGTGGAGGTTGTGGGCAGTTCCGGGGTTGTGCGTGTGTGTATGTGGGGTGGGGTGGATAATGCCCTACTAGCCCCAGCTGGGAGCCAAATGGGTTCAATGAGTATAGTTCTCCTCGTTTCCAGCTAGTGAAGTATGGTGGAACAATGATGGGGATGGATATGTGGTGGTATGTTGCATGACTAGGGACCATGGCCTCGAGGTCCCAGGGGGAGTGTTTGTTCCCTACTGGCTACGATTGGACAACGTGGGTAGTGCAGTCCTGGCCCCAAACCCAAGAGAAAAACACTGGTGGACTGCAGCTCAAGGAAACCGCTTGGACAAAACCAAGGTATCCAAGTCACCCAGTAAATGCAGATAAATGCATACCAGGATTCAGAGTCAATTTCCCATCAGTTTGAATTAATAGGGGGCCATGTATTGAGGTCAATCAGTACGTCCTTGCTTGGAAACGCGGTCTTTTCAAACGCATGCAGTGCACAAACCAAGGTACAGTGCTGCCTCGCCCCCCTGCCAACCATCTGGAAAACCTCTGCTGCGAAGGGTCAGCGTGGTGGTCATTTGGGACCATGTTTTATAACACAATGCCATGTGTTTTGTTTGTGTTTTTGTGCTGGCCTTAATGGGCCTAGGGCTATTTTAGAAGCAGGGCAGGGCAGGATGGTATTTAAGGAATGTTTTTTTTTACAGGATATCGATATAGAGATCAATTTAATCGAATAATGCTGTAAAAGGCGTCGTGAATGATAATCAATGGAGAGTTTGAGAATGATTTACTGATGATTTACTTACTATTTTTATAGTGTTGCAATGCAATTTTACTGGTGTGCATTATAAAATGCCATTTTCTTTATTCATAGTGTGATTAAATGAATGAACCTTGCCTCCTAGGGACTGGCTCAGAGGGTTGGAGCCCTGACAATAAAAGACTCCATGTCTCATTAGTCGTTCAGTCACGGCAGAGTGGAAATCGAGCCCCTGCCAGGGGATGTAGGCCATGATATCACATGGATAGATGATGGTGGGAGTAGCCGTGTGTAAACACAATATATTAAATCAATTGTACAAAGGACAATCAGTGCAGATGAGTAATACAGGGATTGTTTGGATTCTAGCCAAACAGTGTGCTGCCATTTTGAACCAGCAGGTAGGGGAAACCCTCATGTCAACACTCGGAGGCCGTTTAGCAGGTTACAGTCTGTCAAGGGAGGTGAGAAACAAATAGTGTATTTTTCACAACAGCCAAGCCATTTGACTGGAAGTTCTTAGCAGGTGTAGTTGCTAGTTGTTTTTTTTGCGTTCAAGAGCACCTATTATGCTTTTTCGATTTCATTCATTGTTGTTATAATGATTTATAGTCAGTCTTAACCTACTGAAGTGTCAAATATAATGACGTACATATGCATTTAGACGTGTTCCTTGGCTGACCGTTGTTGGTGGCGGTGGCAGTGCCGAGCGCTAAACACTGGGACGCCGGGTCGCCAATGCACTTGTTGAAATTTCCGGGATTTATACTGTAATAGAAACAATCCAGGATTTTCCATGGGCTTGCGTACTGCTGCAACCATGCTCTTCCTGAAGGTAACCAATCACAACGGAAGTGGGGTTGGCAGGCGGGGGGATGGGGTGCGAGAGAAGGACGAAGCGAGTGTGTGCGTGGGAATGCTGAAAGCGCGCCAGATGAGAGAAGAGTTTCCCGAAAAAATCGACATCGTGTTTTGTGCTGTTGATTCGTGATTCAGGTGGGCTATAGGATCAATTAATTAGATGGAATACCAGAAAAGGTCAGTTATCAATAGGAGATCTTTTGGATATTAAGTGGGACGATGGTCCATGGTGCCTTTGTGAATGTCGGCACAATCGAAACCATCGGTTATTCGTCTCATACCACCCACTGAATTATTCGACCATGAAAAAATGTTAATGATCACATCAGAGCAATAACTATTAGTGAATCAGTATGATTGCAAACAAAACCTACCGGTAAGTAAGAGGCCTGCTGTACGTAACTATATTTTTCTCGCTACTTGAGTTCACCACAAAAACAGATTTGAAAGAAATGTGAATAAATGTTGGTATTCTTGAGCCTCCTAGCATTCTGTCAGAAAGCAGATACACTCAACTAGCCCGCTTAACGACGCCAACGTACCAATCAGCCAGACACGCCATCATCCTCTTCTGCTCTTGCTTTTCTTTCTCTCTTGCTTTCTCCTTCTCCATCTTCCCGCACGATTTGGGCTTCCCTAGCCTCGTCCGACTTAGAAGCTAATTAGTTGAGATTGGACTTCCAAAACAAAGAGAAATGGTGGCTGAAAGGAGGGAAAGAAAAGGGCCTACAGTTCCTGCTGTACTGGAGCTGCTCCACAAGAAGGAATAATTTCCCCCCTATTTAGGAATCTGGTTAGGTCACAAGTGCGAATGGGGGAGAAAGGAGGCAATGAGAGGGGCGGCGCAGAGTGGGAGCAGTACTGACGGGGAGCAGGGAAATGAAGGCCATAGTACCACCCCGTCATACAGAGCATAGGCCCAGCCCACTGCAGGCTGCCTGACTGGTAATTGGTCCACCAAAGGGCATCTATACTCGTTTCTGGACTGAAGTAGTCAAAAGAGAAAGGAAGAAATTTAATAGGTCTGACCCTTTTTGCTGTTCCAGTACTTGTTATTGTGGTTGCTCGCTTTTTTTTTTTATAATGCACAAGCTGTAGCCACCTAAGCGGTTATTCTGGAAAAGCATTAGCTCTTAAGAAAATCGGGTCAAGAGTGTAAAGCGTAAATTGCTTTTAATTCAATTGTTAATGCCTGTCACTGAAATCGCTTGAAACAAAAGTCAGAGGCAGTGTGGATTTCCCTCTTCCAGTAAAATGAATGGAACGGCCATGGAATTGTGATCTGCTGGATGATATGAATTATCGCGACCACGATGTCCTGCAGTGTGCAATTTTACGGTGCCATTATAAAATGAGTATTTTATTTTTTAGTTGGTTAGGTGTGAACAGCTCTTCATAAAACAATAGATGGCAAATTAAAGCAAACATTTATCTTCTGGAAGTGTACTTTAAACTTAAAAGTATTTCCCCCCCCCGGCAGTAGAATGTGCCACTGTGGCGAAGACTAATGGCACCATTTCTGCTGGCTGCATTGGTCTAGAATTTTATGGTACCGATGATTTAGCCATGTCAAGCCCCATATTTACAAATGCTGATAATCAGTTGGTCGCAAGAAAATCTATAATTTCATATTGATAAGAGAGACCAGGTTTTTGAGTCATGAGAAATGAATACACATGATTCTTTACACCTTGAGTTGACAATATTTAGGCTGGTCTCGATGGTATGCGGTCTCTAGGATCAATAGTGCATGAAAAAACCTCTGCCGTTAA
>OLKM01004444.1:0-22375 GCA_900291075.1 Melanogrammus aeglefinus | reverse complement strand
TGTTGTTGTACAGTATGATAGTGTATATCTGTTTGATACAGTATGATAGTGTATATCTGTTGTTACAGTATGTAGTGTATATCTGTGTTACAGTATGATAGTGTATATCTGTTGTTACAGTATGATAGTTGTATATCTGTTGTTACAGCTATGATAGTGTATATCTGTTGTTGTTACAGTATGATAGTGTATATCTGTTGATACAGTATGATAGTGTATATCTGTTGTTACAGTATGATAGTGTATATCTGTTGTTACAGTATGATAGTGTATATCTGTTGTTACAGTATGATAGTGTATATCTGTTGTTACAGTATGATAGTGTATATCTGTTGATACAGTATGATAGTGTATATCTGTTGTTACAGTGTGATAGTTTATATCTGTATATTTAGTATATATTTATTTTCTACAGTATGACTGGAATGAGAGCGAGATGTTTCTGTTCCGGGCCACTCTGGCCTTCGCCATGAGACAACAGCTCAACAACAACCAGTACAAGTAAGGACCTGACCTTATGACCTCAGGACATCATTTAACCCTCCCCTAGCAAGCATTGACATCTGTGTGTGTGTGTGTGTGTGTGTGTGTGTGTGTGTGTGTGTGTGTGTGTGTGTGTGTGTGTGTGTGTGTGTGTGTGTGTGTGTGTGTGTGTCTGTGTGTATGCCTGCCTGTGTCTGTCTTTCTGTGTCTGTATGTGTGTGTGTGTGTGTGTGTCTTTGTATCTGTGTGTCTGTGTGTGTGTGTGTGTGCGTGTGTGTGTGTTTCTGTTTGCGTCTGTGTGTTTGTGTGTGTGTGTGTGTTTCTGTTTGCGGCCCCGGTGTGTGTGTGTGTGTGTGTGTGTGTTTCTGTTTGCGGGTCCGTGTGTGTTTGTGTGTGTGTGTGTGTGTTTCTGTTTGTGTTTGTGTGCTTGTGTGTGTGTGTCTCAGTGTGTCCAACATCCTGGTGTGTAACGAGACCCAGCGGGTGTCTTTCCACTTCGTGGTCCTGGACCCCGTAAACTCGACTCAGCTGATTCAGAAGGAGGCAGTGGAGGCGGCAGTGAGGTAGGAGACACTGCCCTCACCCCCTCTGGGGTGGGGGAGGTAGGAGACACTGCCCTCACCCCCTCTGGGGTGGGGGAGGTAGGAGACACTGCCCTCACCCCCTCTGGGGAGGGGCAGTGAGGTAGGAGACACTGCCCTCACCCCCTCTGGGGTGGGGGAGGTAGGAGACACTGCCCTCACCCCCTCTGGGGAGGGGGAGTAAGGAGACACTGCCCTCACCCCCTCTGGGTGGGGGAGGAGTAGGAGACCACTGCCCTCACCCCATCTGGGGTGGGGGGCAGTGAGGTAGGGAGACACTGCCCTCACCCCCCTCTGGGGAGGGGGAAGGTTAGGAGACAACTGCCCTCACCCCCTCTGGGGAGGGGAGGTAGGAGAACACTGCCCTCACCCCCCTCTGTGGGGAGGGGCAGGTGAAGTGGTAGGAGACACTGCCCTCACCCCCTCTGGGTGGGGCAGTGAGGTAGGAGGACACTGCCCTTCACCCCCTCTGGGGTGGGGGAGGTAGGAGACACTGCCCTCACCCCCTCTGGGGTGGGGGAGGTAGGAGACACTGCCCTCACCCCCTCTGGGGAGGGGCAGTGAGGTAGGAGACACTGCCCTCACCCCCTCTGGGGTGGGGGAGGTAGGAGACACTGCCCTCACCCCCTCTGGGGAGGGGGAGGTAGGAGACACTGCCCTCACCCCCTCTGGGGAGGGGGAGGTAGGAGACACTGCCCTCACCCCCTCTGGGGAGGGGCAGTGAGGTAGGAGACACTGCCCTCACCCCCTCTGGGGAGGGGGAGGTAGGAGACACTGCCCTCACCCCCTCTGGGGAGGGGCAGTGAGGTAGGAGACACTGCCCTCCCCCCCTCTGGGGTCGGATCCCTTCCGGCCGCATGTGTCTCAGGAGGTAGAGCGGCTGTCTGGTAACCTGAAGGTTGCTGGTTCGATCCCCGGCTCCTCCTAGCTGAGGGTGGAGGTGTCCCTGAGCGAGACGCCTCCACCCTGACTGCTCCTGACCAGCTGGCTGTCGCCCTGAGGGGGCTGACTCCGCCGGCGGGTTGCCGGCAGCCTCTATATTTATTTACTCAAACTGGCTGGGTGGGGGTTCTTGATGTGGTTCCACACCCGGTGTCCCGCTCAGAGAAGAACCACTCCGAATAGAACCGCTCAGAGAAGAACCGCTCAGAGGAGAACCGCTCAGAGGAGAACCGCTTATTGAAGTAAATCTGTGCCATCGGATTTTGAAAATAAAAAGCTGTTGAATTCTCAGCACAGAATATTTATGCATTGAAATGAAGTAGGCCTATCTGGATTTTTTGCCTCTAATCTTAACTCAATAAATCATATTCAGCTTTATTTTTCAATGTTAAAAAATTCAAAATCAAATATTCAACGTTAAAAAATTCAACGTAAATATTTTCAACGTCCCCAAATTCAACATGCCAAATTCAGCTGCAAAATTCAATGTCAGAAAATTCAGCGTTAACATCCGGGGACCCAAGACAGAGCAATCGATCCCATATAGATCGCGGTCAAAGCAAGGCGAGTGGGAATAAGAGCGTCACTCGATTCTTCTTTCTTGATATAAACGTTAATTATAAACAGCATTTTACACAGTAGCCTAATAGGAAATGCTCAAAGGTAAATCAACGTCATTAAACACTGACAAGCTTTTTATGGGGAGAGAAGCAACGGTGGTGGACCTTACTTAACGCCCTATCGGTCTGTAAAATGCTTATCAAATCAAATCAAATCAAATGTATTTATTAAGCACATTTAATAACAAGGTGTGTGTGTGTGTGTGTGGGGGGGGGTTATGTTTAATTTATGTTTTTTTTAAATATAGGCCTAGCCTATATATTGTCTACGCTTCAAACTCGTGCATGTTGCAGAGAATGGGCTGCGCTCCCTAGGGTCACACTTTTCGGGGGCTCCTCTCCCCATCAAAAGCTACAGTCAGTGTTGATTTACCTTTGAGCATTTCCTGTTCTGTTTAATTCTGTTTATAATTGACGTTTATATCAAGAAAGAAGAATCGAGTGACGCTCTTATTCCCTCTCTTTGCTTTGACCGCGATCTAGCATCTAGGATCGATTGCTTTTCCATGGGTCCCGGATGTTAACATTGAATTTTGCAGCTGAATTCGGCATGTTGGATTTGGGGATGTTGGAAATATTTACATTGAATTTTTTAACGTTGAATACTTGATTTTGAATTTTTTAACATTGAAAACTAAAGCTCAATATGATTTTTTGAGTTAAATTCAGAGGCAAAAAATCCAGATACTTAATTTCAATGCATAAATATTCAGTGCTTAGAATTCAACGGCTTTTTATTTTCAAAATCCGATGGCACAGATTTACTTCCATAGCCGCTCAGTAACGCCGTCATCTCTGCAGGAAGTCCAGACATCGCATCAACAGCGCCTTCCTGCTGAGCGACAGCACGCTGGAGTTCCTGCAGATCCCGCCCACCCTGGCCACGCCCTACAGCCCGGCCACGCCCCCCTGGCTCATCGCGTTCGGCGTGGTGATCGGCGCCGTGTGCGCCGGGATCATCGTGATGCTGGTGTCCTCGCTGCTGGGGAGGGGACGGTGAGAGCACCTCATGTCACATGTCATGATTCATCAATCACATTCCACAAAACATATCAGATATCAAATATCATGTTCGATGTAATATATAACATTTCATGTATGATATCAGATCACACATTACACAGATCACTTAACATCATATTTAATGTGTATATCATATATCATACATCATATATCATATACAGATCATATCCGCGTTATGTTATGGAGTATCATGTTATTATCATGTTATTGGTGTGTTATTGATCTTGAGGTCCTGTTGTTCCGCGTCCTCAGGTAACCTTATGTCCCTGAGACGTCTTTGTCACACACATGGTTAAAGCCTTAAGAGGTGGTGAGTGTGGCGGTGGCTCCCGGGAGGCGTGAGGGCTCCGGGGCCCGCTGGCCGACACAACGGCTCCTGTATTATTCATGTTGACTTTGTCCTCTGATTGTGGAGCGGCTGTCGGCCGCTCTTCAAGGTCTTGTAGACGGAGGACAGATAAGGGTGCGGGCGCCTCCACCTTGTCCCGGGCGGTAGGGGTGACGGCTATCGTCGCCCACCCTCAGCCTTTAGACGAGGGACTGCGGCCCCTAGGAGCCCGTGTCACTTGGTACGGCCCGCTCCTATCCTGGTCCCCACTGGGACGGTTCATCAAATCACAACTTATTGTACCCAAGAGTACAATTCATAGTCTGGCTTCCTCCACAGCCAAATAGCAGCAAAAATACAAAATAAAGTAAATAAAGAGAAATAAAAATAAACCAGACAGTAAAACAGGTCAAAATAAGCATCAGTAGACCCCGTTCCCCGTAGACAGCAAAGACCGCCGAGATAAGATGCTACTCCACGCTAGGAACTCTTTGGAAGTGCCAGGACGTCCTGCGTACTGTCAGTGTGTCCGAGGGCTGTGGGGGGTAGTGGGGGTCCAGGACCCGGGACCAGGACGGTCCGGTCGGTCGCCCCGTGGAGGCTGATGATGACGAGGCGTCGTGTGGCTCTTGTGTTTCAGTCCGAAGGACGGGGACGAAGGGGAGGCCGGGGGGGTCAGCGGGAACGGCATTGCGTGCGACACGCTGGACGGCGAGTGCAACACAGTCTTCTCCGACGACGACGGCCTCACCCAGATGTAGCCCTCGGCCAGTGTGTGTGTGTGTGTGTGTGTGTGCGTGTGCGCACAAGTGCGCGTGTGTGTTCGCGGGTGTGTGTGTGTGCGTGCGCATGTGGATGTGTGTGTGTGTGTTTTCTACTATCACTTTTCCTGATCACTCTATTGATCTGCACCAAGCTCTCATACTCTAATCGTTTCAGATAAAGGATTATTGACCAGCAGAGCACTGCTGGTGTCAATCACAGACAGGACTTAGACCTGTCAATCACAGCCATCCTGAGACCTGTCAATCACAGCCATCCTGAGACCTGTCAATCACAGCCATCTTGAGACCTGTCAGTCACAGCCATCCTGAGTCCTGTCAATCACAGACAGGACTTAGACCTGTCAATCACAGCCATCCTGAGACCTGTCAATCACAGCCATCCTGAGACCTGTCAATCACAGACCGGCCTGAGACCTGTCAATCACAGCCATCCTGAGACCTGTCAATCACAGCCATCCTGAGACCTGTCAATCACAGACAGGCCTGAGACCTGTCAATCACAGACAGGCCTGAGACCTGTCAATCACAGACAGGCCTGAGACCTGTCAATCACAGACAGGACTTAGACCTGTCAATCACAAATCATCCTGTGACCTGTCAATCACAGCCACCCGTCAATTAAGTATTATAATGATGAATTAAGTGTAATGAACTCTATTAATATCTGTAGTCTGTAACCCAGGGTGGGGTCAGCCAGTCTAAACCAACAGTTTAAACCTTTCGCTGCCCCCATGAACAACCCAATGCAACTGCGCCCCTCAATGTGTGCTTACAGAGAGCGGCCAATAGCAGTGATATTGGAGCACAGAAAATATGAAAATCACTTTCTGAAAAGGATATTCAATATTAAATATACAATATTTGTTTGACTTGTAGTTTGATTTTTTCATTGTAAAGAAATTAAATAATAAACAGCATTCCTGTTTTATTGTTTATCCTACCCGTTTATCATGAATATATCCATCTATGGGAAACAATTCCAAACGCGTGAAGGTTTGGTGTCCATCCAACGGAGCTCTGACGCCATCTCGTGGCCATACGGCATGCACTGCATCACGTCACGTAGTAACTCAATGGCGCTCTGGCGCCTTCTATCTGTCACTTGGCGCACTTCACCGCGTCAGGTTCCAGGAAGAGGAAGCGCTCTTGTCCGGTGATCTCATGTGAGTAAATCAAACAAACACCGAACCTACCCATAGACTCCACTCTACCGCCATATATTATTATTTATTTAATGACTTATTCAGAGAGCGTTAAAGTGACCCGTAAATAAGTTGAATATTAAGTGACTGAGGACTCTGCTGGCTGTTGTGTGGCAGAAACGCTTTAGGAGAAGACCTCCTCCACCTGATCATCTCAATCACTTCTCAGTGATTATTTAAGGCTATGCTTTATTGTGACCACATGTTTCATGCTAACACCGGTTATGAACGGTTTCTTCTCCACGTAATGGACATCACCATACACGGTTTTATGAGTTTGTAGATAAGTTAAAGACTACAAACATGTCCTCTCTGACATCTGCCGTCAATGATAACCTGTGGGCGTGGCTTATACAACCATTCTGCCCTGAAATTGTGTCTCTGAATAAACCCTTTAAAGGTCCATGAATGTACCACCCCAACCGACCATACCACAATGGATCTAATGTGTTTTTCACCCCCTCCAGGATGTCCAAGCCCAAGCTGGTGGTGTTCGACCTCGGTACGGCTGGAAGCTTTTTAACCGTGTTCCACCAAAAGGAGTTAGTGGTGGGCTGGCGGTCACTTTAAATGGCTTCTGTCTTTACTTTCAGACTTTACTCTGTGGCCCTTCTGGGTGGACACACACGTCGACCCGCCCTTCCACCAAGACAAGAAGTAGGTCCTCCTAACGGGTACTAACTAGGAGTAACTAACTAGGAGTAACTAACTAGGAGTAACTAACTAGGAGTAACTAACAAGGAGTAACTAACTAGGAGAGGACTAACTAGGACTTTTGATTGGACACACAGGATCCAAGCTGTTTTGACCTGGTACTGCCCTGAACTAAACCCTTTGTGGGAGATGACTCAGGGCTGTCCTACTGAGTGTGGGTTAGACTAGCTAGGGCTGTGCTACCGGCTAACCCTGCCTGTCTGGTCCCAGTGGGGCAGTGTACTGGTCTAATCCAGCCACTCTCGCCCCAGTCGGGGGGTATGGGTCTGGTCCCAGTGGGGGTGTGGGTCCTGGTCTCATTGGGGGGGGTGTCCCGGTGTAACCCTGTTCTCTGGTCCCAGTGGGGTGGTCTGGGACTCCAGTGACGAGAGGATCTCCCTCTATGACGACACGGAGCCGGTCCTGAAGTCCGTCCACAGCCAGGGCATTCAGATCGCCATCGCCTCCCGGTGAGGACTGTCTAACCCCTACCTGCTCCTTAATGACCAGTCTCTGTACTGTCTAACCCCTACCTGCTCCTTAATGACCTGTCTCTGTACTGTCTAACCCCTACCTGCTCCTTAATGACCAGTCTCTGTACTGTCTAACCCCTACCTGCTCCTTAATGACCTGTCTCTGTACTGTCTAACCCCTACCTGCTCCTTAATGACCTGTCTCTGTACTGTCTAACCCCTACCTGCTCCTTAATGACCTGTCTCTGTACTGTCTAACCCCTACCTGCTCCTTAATGACCTGTCTCTGTACTGTCTAACCCCTACCTGCTCCTTAATGACCTGTCTCTGTACTGTCTAACCCCTACCTGCTCCTTAATGACCTGTCTCTGTACTGTCTAACCCCTACCTGCTCCTTAATGACCTGTCTCTGTACTGTCTAACCCCTACCTGCTCCTTAATGACCTGTCTCTGTACTGTCTAACCCTACCTACGCTCCTTAATGACCTGTCTCTGTACTGTCTAACCTCCTACCTGCTCCTTTAATGAACCTGTCTCTGTACTGTCTAACCCCTACCTGCTCCTTAATGACCTGTCTCTGTACTGTCTAACCCCTACCTGCTCCTTAATGACCTGTCTCTGTACTGTCTAACCCCTACCTGCTCCTTAATGACCTGTCTCTGTACTGTCTAACCCCTACCTGCTCCTTAATGACCTGTCTCTGTACTGTCTAACCCCTACCTGCTCCTTAATGACCTGTCTCTGTACTGTCTAACCCCTACCTGCTCCTTAATGACCTGTCTCTGTACTGTCTAACCCCTACCTGCTCCTTAGTGACCTGTCTCTGTACTGTCTAACCCCTACCTGCTGTGGTTCCGTGGTTCCTCAGAACTGGAGAGGTACACGGGGCGAACCAGCTCCTGACGTTCTTCCAGCTCAACCAGTACATCTCCCAGTTCAAGGAGATCTACCCTGGCTCCAAACTCGCGCACTTCAAAAAGTGAGACGACGTTATACACAACGCAAAACGTAACCCTTAAAAGTCAACAAATTCATCGAAATGAGGGAGTCTGTGTCTATTAAAACATTGAGCTTGCTTTTATTACGGAGGCCCAGTGATGATGTCATAACCTGTCGCTGCAGGCTCCATGACGACAGCCAGGTGGAGTACGCAGACATGATGTTCTTCGACGACGAGCCCAGGAACATCACGGAGGTCGGAGGCCTAGGTACTTAGACCCTATCTCTTAACCTAACTGGACTGGGCAGCTGGTCTCCTCTGTCCTCACCTCCTCTGTCCTCACTCCTCTGTCCTCCCCTCCTGTCCTCCCCTCCTGTCCTTCCCTCCTCTGTCCTCACCTCCTCACTTTGCTCCTCCTGCAGGGGTCCACTGTGTGCTGGTGAGAGACGGAGTCACCCTGAAGATAGTGGACGAAGAACTGCAGAAGTTCTCCTCGAGGAGACAGCCCTCATAGAGCCGTGTGTGTATGTGTTTGTGTGTGTGTGTGTGTACTACATGTATACACACACACAGCCCTCATAGAGCCGTGTGTGTATGTGTTTGTGTGTGTGTGTGTGTACTACATGTATACACACACACAGCCCTCATAGAGCTGTGTGTGTGTGTGTTGACCAAATGTGTACTCGCAGACAGACAGATCATAGAGCTGCTGTCTGTGTGCGTGTACTACATTTGTCGGTACACACATACTCACAGCCCTCATATGTGTGTTTGTACTACACAGACGGCCCTTGTAGAGTTGCAATGTGCATGTGCATTCGGAAACATCTTTTTTTATGATAAAACTCGTAGCCTTAATAAGAAGTGTATCTGACCATTCATTTATTCAAAGCCATAGAGTATCGGTCTGTGTGGTTGTAATTCGCATTATTTGCATGTAGAGGGCGCTGTCGTCCCGTCTATCCTGCGGTATTATTGACGCCAACGTGCTGCTCTGTGTGATTGGAATGTAGTCGGAGATCAATAAACAGCTGTGTCATTTCATTTTTAATTACGTGTTCTTGACGTTCTTGTAAGTGCATGGTTAAAGATACGCTTTGCTTTGGGTTGTGTGGGTTTAAAGACTCTCCCCTCTCTGAAATCTCTCTTAATTTATTCCCTTCATCCGTCTTATTACTGTCCGAAATTAACGACTCTCCGTTCGGGTAGAGTTTGGACTGCATGTTTGAGTAAAAGGCTATCAGAGCTGCGGTGGGCCATTCATTCACAATGACTTTAATAAGTTCATCAATTATTTTAATAACAACCTGGACTGCGTTAAAATATAATGGGGTTTTGATATGGCCATAGAAATAAATTCCACATTAATTGAAAGTTGTCTTCAGCCTGTTCTGTTTAAACCCATTCTAATTAATGTTTTATTCAGCGCGCGCGCGCGTGCGTGTGTGTGTGTGTGTGTGTGTGTGTGTGTGTGTGTGTGTGTGTGTGTGTGTGTGTGTGTGTGTGTGTGTGTGTGTGTGTGTGTGTGTGTGTGTGTGTGTGTGTGTGTGTGTACTCATTTTAAGCATCAGGAGATAATGTACGACTTCTAAATGGTCATGAATTATCACTCCTCTGAAACACTCCTGTACTTCTCACAGCCATTGGTGATTTATTGTTAGTAAAGAACGTGATTTAAAAACAAGGACAGTAATTATGACCGGCGGTGAAATGAATAGAGGTGGGCGGGGCCCTGATCATTAGTGGGCGGAGCCTCCCGCCACGACTTTTTCACCGCAGATGAGTCGCATTCTGGAACGTTCGACCAACTCTGGTCGCCGTCAGAGTTCACGGTCTCTCGCTGTGTGTTCGACTTGCATAGTGACGTCATTGTGGATATTGGTGTGTGTGTGTGTGGGTTGGGGGGGGGGGGGTTGGGGGTTGTGCTTTTGGTGGTGGAAAAACTGAATCCACAACAACATACGAAAAACATCGCGATGCTTCACAGCTTGACAGCAGCATCTGAAGCCGCCACGCGTGTGTGGGGGGCCGTGTCGGAGTGTGTTGTGCACATGCAGATAATTAGAACTCCCGTCACATGACCCGTTCAGAGCCGAACTCCGAGGAGGACTAGAGGGAGGTTCCGAAGAGTGGCCCCACTATTAAAGCATCAATATTAAATTCCACAAACCGTTTCAATATTTCATTAGGCCTATTTTCTTACAATGCAGCTCTCAGGGCTGGAATCAATATTTCAGGCATTGAATCTTTCATGTCCCGGGCTTTAAAGCCGATTGCATTATTAATATTAGTGAGGAGGGGAGAAGTGACAGCCTTCAGCAACACGGAGGGGCTGTCTGCCGGGGGGCGGTCTATCTTGGGGGGCGGACTATCTGCGGGGGAAGGGCGGGGACTGTCTGGGCGGGGGCGGGTCTATCTGTGGGGGCGGGACTGTCTGCGGGGGGCGCGGTCTATCTGTGGGAGGGCGGGACTGTCTGCGGGGGGGGGGCCGGGTCTATCTGTGGGGGGGCGGACTGTTGCGGCGGGGGGGGGCGGGACTGACTGTGTGGGGGTGGGGGCGGGGAGACTGTTCTTGCTGGGGGGCGGTCTATACTTGCGGGGGGCGGTCTATTCTGTGTGGGGGCGCATCGGGGACGGACTGTCGGCGGGGGCGGGTCTATCTCGGGGGGCGGACTGTCTGTGGGGGCGGCGGTCCCTGTGTCTGTGGGGGCGGGACTCTCGGTGGGGCGGACGTCGAGGGGCGGACTCCTTGTGGGGGGCGGGACTGTCTGTGGGGGGGGGCGGGTCTGTTTGTGGGGGGAGGAGCATAGCGCCCCTCACCGCGCCTCCTCCTCTCTCCGGCGTCTGGAACAAAGTCTGGAGTGCTGGAGGGCTTCTCCCAAGGTGCTCCTAGAAGTCCCATCTCTTCCCAAGCTCCTCCTCCTCCTCCTCCTCTTGCAGCTCCGTCCCTGTCTCCTGTTGGTCCGTCTCCGTGACAACCGCCTCCTCCGTCTCCCCCTGGTCCCCCTCCATCTCCCTCTCCCTCTCCCTGATGATCTCCACCAGCCGTCTGAACTTCTGGTTCAGCGCCACCATGCCGCCGCCCCCCACGCCTCCTCCCCGCTCCTCCTCGCCCGCCTCCTCGCTCTCCAGCGAGCTCAGCGACCCCGCCCGCGACCCCCGACCCTCGAACTCGTAGGTCTGCAGCGAGTCGTAGGGCGGCTGCGTGAGGTCGAAGGTCACGCGCTTCAGCCGGAAGTTCAGGAAGTCCTCCATGCGCATGGGGAGCGAGGCTGCCGCCTCCCCCGTCTCCCCCACCGAGGGGGGAGGTGGCTCCTCCCTCCCCCCTGGGGTGTAGGCGTCAGGGAGGGGCCCCCGCCCCGGGTACAGGACGCTCCCCACGCTGGCCCCCGGGCTCCGCCCCCGGGCGCCGCGGCGGCTCAGCGACCCCACGATGCTGTAGGAGTCGGGGGGAGGGGTCACCTCGTTGCCACGGTGACAGGGAGGCCCCGACAAGGAGGGGAGGGAGGGGAGGGAGGAGTCTGTGTCGTCGAGGGTGGAGCCGGACGCGGTGGGGCTGGTGGGGGGCGACCCCCCCCCTCGCTCCTCGTGCTGGGAGGAGTAGGAGGTAGTGGAGGTGGTGGGGAGGTAGGAGGAGGAGTAGGTGGAGGTGGTGGGGAGGTAGGAGGAGGAGTAGGTGGAGGTGGTGGGGAGGTAGGAGGAGGAGTAGGTGGGCAAGGGAGAGGAGGTGTTGAGGGGGTGGGAGGAGGAGGAGGTGTTGAGGGAGTAGGAGGAGGTGATATTGAAGGGGTGGGCTGAGGAGGAGGTGGAGGTGAGGGGGGAGGTGAAGGGGTAGGGGTGGGCTGAGGAGGAGGTGGAGGTGAGGGGGGAGGTGAAGGGGTAGGAGGAGGAGGAGGTGGAGGTGAGGGGGGAGGAGGATGTTGTGAGGAGGAGTTCGGAGGAGGAGGTGGTGGCGCTGAGGTCACAGCAGGCTGGGGACACGTCGTTCTGAATCACCGCCGGGATCCTCTGGGCCTGAGAGTGACACAGGAAGTAGCAGACAGGAAGTAGCAGACACAGTTACAGACAGGAAGTGACAGACAGGAAGTAACAGACAGGAAGTCAAGCTTCACTCAATGAGAACCGAATGTTTTTGTTGAGAACATCACATCTTCAAACTCATGTTGAGACCTCACTGATGGATTTATTTGGGATTACATTACTTTTTAAATTGCAGAAATAACAACAAGAGAAGAGCAGCCATTTTCTCCATTCTCCTAGTTTAAATTGAGATGAATTCAAACTTATTAAATTTAAATTAAAATTGATTTAATTTAGTTGAATATAATTTTTGTAAAATTTTAATTAACCCAAATAATAAGTCAGTGTCCAAACCGACTGTACTCAGGTCTTTGAGAGAAATGAAATGAAGTACGATGGTCTGGTGGGACCAGGCTAGGCTACCACCAAACTGCAGCAGCTGTTAAAACATGTTCCCGGTCGCTGAGGCATACGTTAAAAGCTTCATATCAAACAGCATGTTCAGCATCTTAATACTTTATTGAGCGCTTTTGTTGGGTTTACCTTTGAAAATGATTACTTTGATGCTCCTTAATGAAACGGGTATGAAATAATAATTATTCCAGTTTCCCAATTCGTCGATAAGAAGGGCTGAATAGCTAATTAGAGGCATTTCAGATGTAAGTTGTAGCAGTCAGCACCACGAGGCCATAATTAGTGGTCAGAAAACCATTAAAATATATTTTTAACCGGAGGCATAGCGGGGTAGCAGAACGCACAAAGAAGCGTTTGGGCCAGATGTTGTTTTATTGACCGCATAAACCGTTGCTAATCTCTTCCCTGACGACACTGGAGGTATCTTCTCTTCAGGTATAAAATGCATTTGGAGAATTGAAAATTTAACTTGTGTTACTTCTTGTATAAATGTTCCGTTACATCCGCTAGTTAGCTCTAAAACTAACCCTCCCCCCTCCCTCCCCCTTTCTCCCCCCCTCCCCCGGTCATCTGAGTCGACTCATGGAGGATTCATCGGAGCCTGCAGAACACTGATGTGATCTCAGTTTTCTGATCCAGAGTGCAGCTGCCTTGGAGAGAGAAGTCTGTTCCAGTAGCGCTCTACAGCTCAGTGCTGTGAAGAACACTGCCCTCAGACCAGCCTTTAATCACAACACTAGTCCAGCACTTAGCTGATCTCATATGACACAATGTTTGAACCGCACACACTTTAGTTCAACACTAATAGCTGATCTCATATAACACAATGTTTGAATCGCACACACTATAGTTTAACACTAACAGATAGAAACACAATGTTTTAATAGAGGACCTTTACTTCTATAATGTCTCAGTAGAAACATCTATACTACTATCTCTGGTCTGCATGTGTTGGACCCTAGAAATCTATTTTTGAGATACTGAAATACCGCTTTCTTTCCCGGTACTTAAAATATTAAAGTGTTAATATAAATATAGTTTGAAAGGTTTATTTGACTAAAATACAAGTGACTCAAGTCGGAATTCTAACTTCAATGTCAGAATAGAAAGCTTTCTGACTTTGAAGTCAGAATTCTGAGTTTAAAGACAAAATTCAGACTTTCATCTTCTGACTTTCAGAAACTCAAAAAGGATTCCCCTGTGTCCCTAATCCTGTTCCGTAGACAAGCGTGAGGTCATAAGAGGACGTGTGATTAGACGCCCGCCCTCACCTGCTCCCCGACGCCTCCCGCCGCAGTCGTCATATCGCCATGGCCAGCGGCAGCCGTAGCGATGCCGTCGGCGTTAGCCACCATGCTAGCGTTAGCTAGCATGCTAGCGTTAGCCCGCATGCTAGCGTTAGCATTAGCCAGCATGCTCATGAAGCTCCGGTCAGCCTGCTGCCTCCACCCGGGCGGGGCTCTCTGCTCCGCGGGGGTCTGGGTGGATGTCTGGGTGGGGGGGAGGAGGAGCAGGGAGCTGGAGGTGAAGGAGCCGGCCCCCGGGGGCCCGAGGTGGGCGAGCTGGGGGAGGTGCAGGGGGGGGTCCCGGGGCGAGGTGAGGGCAGCGTGTGCGCGGCGTAGCGGCGGCCGTACATGGGGGCGGAGCCCGGGCGTGGTCGAGGGGGCGGGGCCGCGGCCGGGCGGGGGGCGCGGCTCCAGCTGCAGGTCCGGTCCCTGGGAGCGTTCTGCTGGGTGTACCATCTACACACACAGGCGCGCACACACAGGCACACACACACACACACACACACGCACACACACAGGCATACAGGCATACACAAACACACAGGCATACACACACACACAGGCATGCACACACACACACACACACACACACACACACACACACACACACACACACACACACACACACACACACACACACACACACACACACACACACACACAGGCATGCACACACACACTCACACACACACACACACACACACACACACACACACACACACACACACACACACACACACACACACACACACGGAGGGGGACTGGTTGGTACACATACTGTAGACACAGAGATGCACACAAACATAGACACACACTATTGTACTGCAGGATATACAGCTACAGTATATCCTCATATACACACAAACACACATACACACACACACACACACACACACACACACACACACACACACACACACACACACACACACACAACACACACACACACACACACAGTGTCATACTCACACACACACACACACACACACACACACACACACACACACACACACACACACACACACACACACACACACACACACACACACACACACACACACACACACACACACACACACACACACACAGTGTCATACACACACACACAGCCATATCTTCTTACACACAGACACACACACACACACACGTTTCTGAAGCCAAAGCGCATTAGAGCAGCTCACATGTTGGGGTTGTGGTGTGCGTTGTGCGTGTGGTTGTGCATGCGCTGTGCGCGCTGCGTGCTCTGCAGGGCGGCCATGTCGAAGGCGGCCGTGTCGGCCTCGCCCCCCCCCTCATCGTCGTAGGAGATGATGTTCTCCCTCAGGTCCTCATCTCCGGCCTGTGGGCAGAGGGAGTCCGGCTTCTGGCGCAGAGACATGGAGAGAGCAAACACCACTGGGGGGGAAACAGAGAGCAGGGCTTCAGACCCCTCGACGAAGCCATGGGGGCAGCAGGGCAGACAGCATCCAGAGAGGCCGAGTAGGGTGGTGTCATTAGGGTGGTGTCTTACCCAGCAGCGTGGTGATGCAGGCCAGCAGGGCCAGCAGCGTCACCATGCTGAAGATGAGCGAGGTGGAGGGCGAGGGCAGGGCCATGCAGACGGCCTCCCCCCGCCGGCCCCCCCGCCCCGGCCGCTCCTCGGTGCGCATGCCCCCCAGCAGGCAGGGGCACACCGTCACCGTCACGGTGCCCGTGCTGGCCAGCCCCGAGCCCAGGTCCCGCAGCACCACGGGCACGTACAGGCTGAGGAGCCGGGGCGCGCCGGGGGGGCCGGAGCCCGGGAGGGGGGCCAGCCCCGAGCCCACCACCAGGCTGGCCGTCATGCCTGGGGGTGGGGGTGGGGGGGGGGTGAGGTCACTTCCTGGATACTGGGCCTCACAGGAAGTATGGCTGGGAGGCTTCCTGTCTCCTTGGTCTCGTCTAGGAGGCTGCCTTTCTCCTTAGCCTGCGTTCACACCAAACGCGACATTTGTCGCCCGTTCGCGTTGTCGCTGAAGTTTTGTCGCGCCACAAATCATCTGTCGCTGTGCTAGTTTTGTCAAATTTGTCGCCACAACACGATAACCACTATTGCATGTCTTTACCTTTTGTGGAGAGGGAGAGACGTCGGAGGACACAACGCAGTCTATTCATAATACTGTAATGACCACGGAAGAGGCAGTGAATGAAGTATGGATTAGACTGAGATTTATTAGATGGGCCTACCTAATAAACCGTTGGAACACACAAGACCGGAAACCATAGCAACGGCGGTAAACAAACCCCGAGAAACCCAACCCCCACGAGAGGTCCTCGCGCTACGGCCATCCGGAGGCGCACAGAGCTTTTGGCCGTGATATTATTATACCATTATATTATATTATATACTATTATATATAGAGCTCTGGAAGTCGCAAACGGCAACAATCACTTTCTCCTCCGTGCTGCAGTTCACCCCGGACTGCGCTGCACTGAGTTGGCCGGTTGAACGCTGATTGGCTGTTAGGTTACACATGTCACTCAGCGGCCACTCTGTTGAACGCTGATTGGCTGTTAGGTTACACATGTCACTCAGCGGCCACGTGGTTGAAAGCTGATTGGCTGCCATCACGCGAAATTCGCGTCGAAGTTGAAATATTTCAACTCGAGCAAATTTGCGACAAATCAAAACTTTCAAAAAGGTTTTTTTCTCGCGAAAAATTTGCCCGATACACGTCTCTACGTTCACTTTGTATGGGATCCTGTCACCACGTCGGGTTTGGTGTGAACGCACATTTAGTCTCATCTAGGAGGCTGCCTGTCTCCTCTGTCTCTATCTAGGAGGCTGCCTGTCTCCTCTGTCTCTATCTAGGAGGCTTCCTGTCTCCTCTGTCTCTATCTAGGAGGCTTCCTGTCTCCTCTGTCTCTATCTAGGAGGCTTCCTGTCTCCTCTGTCTCTATCTAGGAGGCTTCCTGTCTCCTCTGTCTCTATCTAGGAGGCTTCCTGTCTCCTCTGTCTCCATCTAGGAGGCTTCCTGTCTCCTCTGTCTCTATCTAGGAGGCTTCCTGTCTCCTCTGTCTCTATCTAGGAGGCTTCCTGTCTCCTCTGTCTCTATCTAGGAGGCTTCCTGTCTCCTCTGTCTCTATCTAGGAGGCTTCCTGTCTCCTCTGTCTCTATCTAGGAGGCTTTCTGTCTCCTCTGTCTCTATCTAGGAGGCTTCCTGTCTCCTCGGTCTCTATCTAGGAGGCTTCCTGTCTCCTTGGTCTCTATCTAGGAGGCTTCCTGTCTCCTTGGTCTCTATCTAGGAGGCTTCCTGTCTCCTTGGTCTCTATCTAGGAGGCTTCATACAACCGTTCTGTCGATCTGGGAACCTTCATCGTTTGGATGCTTCCTACGACCATAAGGAGAACAGGGTGGAGAACAGGGTGGAGAACATGAGGAGTATGATTGAGAACAGGGCGGAAAACATGGTGGAGAACAGGGTGGAGAACATGAGGAACAGGGTGGAGAACATGAGGAACAGGGTGGAGAACATGAGGAACAGGGTGGAGAACATGAGGATCAGGGTGGAGAACAGGGTGGAGAACATGAGGAACAGGGTGGAGAACATGAACATGGTGGAGAACAGGGTGGAGAACATGAGGAACATGGTGGAGAACCTGGAGCAGCAGTACCTTGGCCCTCCCGGATGCTGAGGTTCATGGAGGTCCTGGACTCTGGGGGGATGCTGAAGTGCACCGGGCTGTCGGCTCCGCCCTGGTCCCGGTCGATGGCTCTCAGGACCCGCACCACCTGCTCACACGGATCAGGGTGGATGAGAAGAACCTCCAGAGCCACTAGAACAGTGGTATTTAATATTGTTTTCAGGAGAGCCGACAGGCCAGAGTCAACAGGAGAGCCATTTTACCGCAAAGTATTAAAAGCTATAAAACCAGTCATACGTAGGTATGGCTGCTTATTGATATGTCATCTCTGACGAAGTGTTTCACGCAGAATTTTGTGAAACTGGAGGGAGGCCAGTCCTTAGGGGGGTCCATTATCTCCCCCGGGAGATAATTTGGTACCTTTTAACCTAGAATGCATCAATCTGGTGCACGTCGAGGAAATTGAGGCTTGTGTGACTGTGTACTATTTTCTGGAGTAATGTGGAGACACTGGGTGACATAACATGGAAGCTATTGAAGAATAAGTTATTCATTTTCATTAAAATATTTGTAAAAAAATAATGAATTAAATATTATCAATCAAAACGAGTGTGTTCATAGAATACCCCCCTTCAATAAAAAATGTATACCATTCAATGTGAAATGCATCAATCTGGTGCACTTTGAGAGGAAAATTAAGAAAAATGACTGCCATGCGAGCCGCAAATAGAGGCTTGGCGAGCCACGCAATGAGTACCGCTGCTCTAGAACCTCTAGAACATGTAGCGCCTCTAGAACCTCTAGAACATGTAGCGCCTCTGGAACCTCTAGAACATGTAGCGCCTCTAGAACCTCTAGAACCTCTAGAACATGTAGCGCCTCTAGAACCTCTAGAACATGTAGCGCCTCTAGAACCTCTAGAACATGTAGCGCCTCTAGAACCTCTAGAACCTCTAGAACATGTAGCGCCTCTAGAACCTCTAGAACATGTAGCGCCTCTAGAACCTCTAGAACATGTAGCGCCTCTAGAACCTCTAGAACATGCAGCGCCTCTAGAACCTCTAGAACATGCAGCGCCTCTAGAACCTCTAGAACATGTAGCGCCTCTAGAACCTCTAGAACATGTAGCGCCTCTAGAACCTCTAGAACATGTAGCGCCTCTAGAACTCTAGAAGCATGTAGCCTCTAGAACCTCTAGAACATGTAGCACCTCTAGAACTCTAGAACATGTAGCGCCTCTAGAACCTCTAGAGAACATGGAGCGCCTCTAGAACCTCTAGAACATGTAGCGCCTCTAGAACCTCTAGAACATGTAGCGCCTCTAGAACCTCTAGAACATGTAGCGCCTCTAGAACCTCTAGAACATGTAGCGCCTCTAGAACCTCTAGAACATGTAGCGCCTCTAGAACCTCTAGAACATGTAGCGCCTCTAGAACCTCTAGAACATGTAGCGCCTCTAGAACCTCTAGAACATGTAGCGCCTCTAGAACCTCTAGAACATGTAGCGCCTCTAGAACCTCTAGAACATGTAGCGCCTCTAGAACCTCTAGCAGTCCCTGAGGACACCGTCGGGAACCATCTGGGACTGGGGTGTGCACCACTTATTGTGTGTTGTACGCCCTGGTACTTAAAGCTAGTGCTGCGCATTGTGTAGCCTCTTATCCTAGCGCTCTGTGTTGTGTACGGGGAACGGGGTTAGTGATGGTTCGTGTTGGCACTTGGTTCTATGAACATCCTTACTGTACCAACAGAGAGATACTGTTGTTTCTCTTTCTTCCGTCGCTTTGGATAAAAGCATTGACTCAATGCCCTAAATATAAATGTGTGCTAACAGGGGTCTGGGGTGTCACGTGCCCCCACCCACCCGTAGCTAATCTGCACTGGAGCTCCTGAGGAGTAACTCCTCCGTGGCTGTTAGCCTCGTGTGTCTGTGTCCACGCTCTGATGACTGAGGCTGTGTGGCTCAGCTGCCCTCACATTAGAGGAGAGCGGGATGCAATGTGACAGCATGAGCGTCTCCCCCTCACCTCCCCCCCACCTCCCCCTCACCTCTCCCCCATCAACTCTCTCCTCTCTCCTCTCCCTCCCCCTGCTCGACGGCATTATCAGTAATAATCCATCTATTGGATTCAGTCAGACACCCCAGAACCAGGCTCCATTCATGATGTCATTACCACCGCAAAGACAGATCCATCACAGGGGGAGGAGGGAGAAGAAGGGAGGAGAGAGAGAGAGAGAGAGAGGAGAGAGAAGAGGAGAGAGAGAAGAGAGAGAGGGAGAGAGAGAGAGAGGGGAGGGAGAGGAAAGAGAGAGAGAGGGAGGGAGGAGAGAGAGGGAGGGAGAGAGAGGAGGGGAGAGAGAGAGAGAGGGAGGGAGAGAGAGAGAGAGAGAGAGAGGGAAGAGAGGAGAGAGAGGGAGAGAGGGAGAGAGAGGGAGGAGAGGGAGAGAGAGAGAGAGGGGAGGGGGAGGGAGAGGGAGAGAGAGAGGGAGAGAGAGAGAGAGAGGGAGAGAGAGAGGGAGAGGAGAGAGAGGGAGGGAGAGAGAGAGAGCTTGACTGTGACCTGGCCGGGGGCGCTGGAGTCACACACGGCCGTGGCGTACTGCCGGTCCAGCTCCGGCGCGTTGTCGTTCTGGTCCAGCGTCTCTATGGCAACCACCACCCGTGTCACCAGGCTGGGGTTGTCTGTTAGGGAGGGAGGGGGGGGGGGAGGAGGAGGAGGTGATGTCCAACTGATGGGTAGAGCAGGGTACCAGCCGCTGCTATTACACTGTCAGCCTCTGGCCGCACTGAGCCATGGGAGGGGGGAGGAGGGGGGAGGGAGGGGGGAGAGGAGGGGGAGGGGGATGGAGGTGAGAGAGGAAGCAGCTGGGGGGAGGCCCCAGGGGAGGTGAGGGAGGAGGAGCAGGGAGGGCGAGAGAGGGGCCCTACCTCTCTGGGTGGCGATGGCGGTGATGTTGTGCCACTGCTCCTGCTCGCGGTCCAGCTCTATCACCGTGGTGATGAAGCCGGTGTCAGAGCCGATACGGAAGACCGCCTCCGGGTCCGACTGCGGATCGATGGAATACCTGGCAGGGGAGGAGGGGGAGGGAGAGGGGAGAGTGAGAGAGGGGCGAGGAAATAGGGGGTGAGAGGGAGAGAGATAGTGTGTGAGTAAGTGAGCGCTTAAGAGACTACCAGAGATATCTACCTGCTGGATCGCAGAGTCGGTATACTAGATAATGCTAGGTGTTAGCTGGTTGGTATTCTATAGATATATATTATCTAACATTAACGTCAGGCTAGCATCAATACATTGACATAATGAGGCTAGGTGCTAGCCTCAGAGGCTACCTGATGTTGGCGCTCTCCCCGGTGTCGGGGTCCACAGCCGACACGCGGCCCACCGAGCACACCGGGGGGCAGTTCTCCGACACGTCCAGGCGGTACCGCGGCCGGGAGAAGCGCGGGGGCTCGTCGGCGTCAAGGATCAGGACCCGTACCCCCGCCAGGTCCTTGAAGGGCCCCTTGCGGAGGAAGCGGGGGTCCACCACCGGGTTGGACACCTCCACGGAGAAGGAGTAGGAGCTGCGGCTCTCGAAGTCCAGCAGCTGAGAGAAAGAAGATTCAGCTAGCATAGCATATACTAGCCCCATGCTAAGCTAACACAGGGTATACTAGCCCCATGCTAACTTAATGCTAACCTAATACTGTGTACAATGCCCCAAGATAATCTAACACTGTGTATACTTCCCCATGCTAAGCTAACACAGGGTATTCTGCCCTATGCTAAGGTAACAGAGTGTATACTGCCCCGTGCTAAGCTAACACAGTGTGATAATGCTAAGGTAACATAGTGTATTCTGCCCCGTGCTAAGCGAACACAGTATGATAATGCCCCATGCTAAGGTAACAGAGCGTTTACTGCCCCATGTTAGGCTAACACAGTGTATGGTTAGCTAAGCTAACATGCTAAGCTACACAGTGTATCCTCCCAATGCAAACCTCACAGCGAGGTGAAGCCACAGGTGAAGCCGACCCCAGCGCTTCAAGGCCCCAACAACAAACAGACCGTACTTCTGGATACTTTCTGACCATCCAACACCTACACTCTAAAGCCCTGACTGGGTCGTGGTCGTGGGGGTCTGGGCGCCAGTGCTCCTTCAGCACCCAGTAATGCCATTGTCGTACGTACAACGGGACTATTTTTGGCTCAGCCCGGGCTGTTCCCGCTGTCGTCGTGAAATGAGCATCCTCCGACAACAGGGACGAAGGCAGCGGCACATATGTGGCCTGTTATCTGCTCCGCTGCTTCTGTTCTCCCCGCTCACTCATTCTTCTTTCTGTTTGCCACACATCTCTCCTCCGTGAGTTCCTCTCGTCCTGGACTCCAAAAGCTCTCTAATCCAAACCTTTCAGGAGTAAGCTCGTTTGAAGCCGCGTACCTCTTCAGAAATGGTTCTGAATAGAGAGACGGGAACTGTACTCACTTCAAGGAGCAACCGAACACAGTCAACAGAATCTAATATTCCAGCACATTACGGGCCCATTGTTAAAACCAATTCAATGTGTGCCTGCTCCACATGGGCCGTAGGGGGTGGGCCCCAGGGGGAGATGGACCAGAAGAGGAGAACTAGTTCAGAAAGGCTTCCTCCCTTCGACCGCCGGGAGCTGGCCAGGGCCATTCGGTTTCTGTTTGACCAAGAGGAAATGGGAACCCCTACAGCAAAGAACTGTAATTCATTCATTGTGTTGTCCGACTTTCATCATATCCGAAATCTCATTATACCAAATAAAATCTCCTATTTTCTGTAACAGCTGAGATCATCATTAACATCTCAGATCCTCTGTACGACTCAGATCGTGTTTGATTCCAGGAGGGATGGGGGCCAGGGTCCTGTTGGGTCCCCCTCAGTCCCCAGTCCCCTCAGTCCCCCCCAGTCCCCCCCAGTCTCCCCCAGTCCCCCCAGTCCCTCACCATCCTCCCCCGTCCCCCCAGTCTCCC
>OLKM01004443.1:0-22391 GCA_900291075.1 Melanogrammus aeglefinus | reverse complement strand
TTTAAGGGTGACCGTTCGAAAATGTAAAGGTGGACAGGAATGGGGCTGATCCAGTCTGTTCCAATGGCATTATGGGTGTGATCTTACTTCCGCGTCGGATTATCCCATTACAAAGCAGCAGATAAAAAGGTCGTAGAGTTCATTTCAAGCTGTAGACATTTCTTGATGCGGTCAACTCTCAATATGAGATCCAAAGAGCGTCACTATCATATGAATAGCAAGCCATGCATATAGGGTGTAAAAATCAAAACCAACCAATCAGAGAGATATGATATTGCAAAATCATGAGATGTGTGCCAAATCAACAGTTTGTGAAACATTTCTTAAAAGCAAAAGTATGCTACCAGGTGGGTGAGCTCTAGCAACACCAAAAGACCCGGAAGACCACGGAAACATACTGTGTGTGGGATTGACCGAAGAATTCTTGTCCCTGGTGGAAGAAAGAAACACACCTTCACAACCGCAGTTGGCCAGATCAAGACCACCACCAGGAGGTAGCTTTTGGGTGTTCTAAAGTCAACATCAAGTGCGATAGACTTTCACCAAAGGGGGAATTACAGAGGGTCACCACAAGATGTAACCATTGGGTGAGGCTCCAAAAACAGTGTAAGGACAGATTGTTTTGCCAAACAACATACTATCTAAAAAAGCCTTCACAGTTCTGAAACACCACCTATGGGCAGATGCGACAAAGATACAATCTGTAGCAGAGTGATGGGAAGAGAATGAGTGGAGAAGGGAAAGGAAATGCTCATTGATCCAAAGCTTATACCACCTAATCAGTGAAGCTTGGTGATGGTAGAGTCATGGGTGGGGCATGGTATGTAGGCTGTCCATATGGAACTGGTTCTCCGTTGTATTCCCTGTGATTTACTGAATGTGACTGCTGACAAAAGATCTTAGCAGATGAATATCTGAAGTGTTTTCGGCGGCAATTATTGTCTGGTCATTATCCAGTCTACTAGTGTGGCTCGGAAACTCATCGGCGACTGGACGGCACTGTCACAGTGCAATGTATGTGGACAAATGACCGGAAGCATACTGCGAGATAGCAACCCAAAGAATTTTTAAGTCAAAGAGTAAAATGTGTATGCAATGGCCAGTCAATCACCTGACCTGAATCCGATTGAGAATGCATTTCAACTTGCTGAAGATGCAAAACTGAGGGGAAAATGGCCACAGGGACAAGCAGGAACTGAAGACGGTTGCAGTAGAGGCCTGGCAGAGCGTCACATGAAAGTGAAAGTTTGATTTATGATTGTTAATTTGTCCCATTACTTTTGGTCTCTTAAAAAGTGGGAGGCACATATACAAACTGTACTGATGTTTATACCCTCAATTGAAGTTGAAAAGTCTGCAGTAAAGCTTCATTCTTGTTGGTTTTATTTCAAAATGCCAATTGTGGTGGTGTTCATAGAGCCAAACAGAGATTAGGAATTGTGTCCGATGTCCCAATATTATGGACCTGACTGCATGCGTGTGTGTGTCTGTATTTTGTATTGTGTCTGTCTGAAAGTATTCTTGTGTGCTGCTTTTGTTCATGTGTTTGTGTCTCTGTGTGCTTGTTCATGTGTCTGTTTGTTGTTCATATGTCTCTGCGTGTGTTCATACAACTCTGTGTTGTCTCTTGTCTCTGTCTTGGTGCGTTTATACGTCTTGTGGTGCGGTGTGCTCCCCGTATGTCCCTTACCATCCATGCAGGTAAGGAGCTGGGCCACAATCCTCCTTTCCATGTCCTTGGAGGCACCTCTCTTCTTTGGGGTGATGGCGTCGATCTCATCTATGAAGAGGATGCACGGTGCACTCGTCTGCCGGGGGGGTGGGGGGGGGGGTGACGATGACAGGGGAGACAAACAGGTGAGGCAGGTGTTGAGATAATGAGACACCTGGGATTAGCATTTCTCCTTGGGCCATTCGAATGATAACTATAATTATCAGTGTTGAGAAGGGTTGAGAGCCTAACATGATTGATGTCACTTTATGCAAATATGACATTGGCTGCTCAGCGGATAATAGCCAAATACGCAGAATCTGAGACACTAGAGCGGCTCCAGGCAGCCAAGCACTCTTTACATATCCCGTTGGGATATACAATACAGAGACATTTCATTTCTCATGGGTGTGTGTGTGTGAGCCGTGCATTGCTTTTACGCGTTAAAATCGAGTTTCCTTTTCTTTCGGGAACATTTGGGTTAAAGAGTGTTTACTTTGTTTCAGTTTTGTTTAAGGCCTCTCCATTTGTCACCTATTGCACAACTGTACGGGGGTGGGGTTTATGATGTGGTCCTTTGGAGATCACTGAAACTGTAACCCTCAACAAGGGAGATGGTGATAAAGTAGAGTTCAGGGGACCCACCACGGCCTGCTCAAACAGCTCCCGCAGCTTCTGCTCAGACTCCCCGGAGACCCCTGACACCAGCTCTGGAGCGGACACCTTCAGCATGGGCAGCTCCATCTCCTGCACCACCACCACCACCCCGTCGCATCACGACACACCGTGACACATGAGACCAGAGGACCACCATGACACATTAGGTAAGAGGGATGGTTAGTGAGGTCCCCCCCTTCACTGTAAAACGCTTTGGTTGACTTGAGAGCTATATAAATGTAAAGTTCATTCATTCACAAGAGGGACAAATAATTGGCATATTAACCAGCATAAGTTGACTTAACTTAAAACATAAATGATAACATAATTTAAAAACAATTCCAAAAAGGTTGTTCCTGAATCCCTAATCTGACATGAATAAAGTAGCGCCTTTATGATAAATAATCACAATAACTTTATAAATGCCTAAAACAAGTAAATAGTTCCTTTATTGTTGGGGCCGAGTGTTGCTGGGAGTGTACTAACCCCAGCTACAGCCTGGGCCAGCAGGGTCTTGCCACAACCAGGGGGTCCGTGGAGGAGGAACCCCCGGGGGGGCACCACTCCCAGCTGCTGGTACACCTCCGGGTGGCGCATGTGGATCAGCAGCTTGCACACCTCCTGCAGGAGGAGGAAGGACACCACCATTAGAACAGCTCAACTTGCTACTGCACCAACAAAGTGTTGTATTTCTCAAATACCCAGTACAAACAGGAGGGTAATACTGGACAACGAAATGACTGTGACAAGGCAAGGGTCGACTTCATGATTTATCGGTTTTTTTTAAATACAACAAAGTAATACAAGTAATATCAGCATAATATATATAATTGATTCATGTCGTTCCCTCCCTCTTCCAGCCACTGTGCTGTTTGTCTTCACTTCAAATCTCAGAAAAACATTTATAGATTTTTGTAGCACAGAGCTAACGGGTAGCGCATAGCTAATAGGTAGCCAAGAGCTGACAGGCAGCCACGAGCTAAAGGGTGAAGAATACAGGGGTGCAAACTCATCAGGGATGAAAAAGGTGACAAGGACCCAAACCCCCTCGCGGAATATATATATATATATATATATATTATATATATATCAACCCGGTCTCACGAAAATTCGTGACACTGTCACGTTATTTTAATCTATTTTTCGTGATCAGGGACACGTATTTTCCAAATTTTCGTTGTGTCAAGAAGCACAATTTTCAAGCTCATGTATCTCAATTGGAAGTATTTGTCGTGTCACTAAGCACGACCTTCCAAACTAAAGGTTCTGTCCGCAGCGTTCTCCCTAACGTCCCTAAGGGACTCCGTACAAGAACATTTATATATATTGTTATATTGAAAATTGTCTGCGATATAACTAACAATGTGTCAGCTTTTGGCCACCCGTTTCTATTAAAAATTGTCTGTGATAACTAACAATAACGACAGCTTTTGGCCACCCGTTTCTTCTACTTTCGCCTTTTGATTCTGGAGAAATTTGTAACAATTCACGGATTATATTAAATGCAGGTGGCTGCTCTGTAGGCAAACCGCGAAGGAAACAAGGGTAGCTTGCTTTATCTGTTCTTTTTGGAAATGGTATGTCTTCCTAGTGTTTGTTTATTGGACCGGGCCATCTATTGTCTTGTTCTTGGCTATGTTGCAGGTGACGTTGGAAGTTAGGGGTGCGGGGGGTATTGGATTGTTGTATTGGAAAACAGAGTATTTGTGTGACGTTGTTTTAACTAAAAGCCAAGGGACATAATAACTGGGTTAATGCGCGCACATTTTTTTTTGTTTGTGCCGCTTTCTCTCTCCGTCCACAAGAGCTCAAGCTCTTTCTCTCAATTGATCCCCAAGAACTTTTATTTGTTTCATTTGATTTCTTACTACGATCTACGGATCAGATATGCACACACACACACACACACACACACACACACACACACCACACACACACACACACAACCACACACACACACACACACACACACATGAAGGTATGGTAAGTACATTTAACGTGTTTTTTCTCGCTTAGATTTTTCAAAGGTTCCTGAGAAATAGACAATGTACTATCCGATAACACCGTTATTGAAACCAGCAAAAATCATTGTGATTTGCGATGCGTATGTCAGCGAACTGTCTGACATTAGCACGTTAGCCTACGTTACGCCTGACGTTTTTGAAGCGTACCAACGTCACTCCTGTCTAGTACGGCATCAAGGCAGCTACAGACCCGAAGATGACATGATTACACGGGTTGGCCAAACGAACAAGCTTGAAATAAATATTTATGACAGCTTGCGTTCGCCGATTATTGGACGCCCCCCCCCCCCCGAAATATTTTTATTGCAGATCTCCATGCATCACACAAATGACCTTTTTCGGAACAAAAACGGCGAATTTCGCCGAAAGGTGACAAGTTTGCATCCCTGAGAATAGCTTACCTCCAACGTATTCTCGTTTCCTCCCACATCTTCAAATTTGAGCGTTGGATACTGCAGCTCGGGAAGTTTGGACCGGTTTGGAACTGGAAAATAAATAAGTTCTATAAACAACAACTGATGTGTAGCCAACCGGAGTGTTGTTTCATTAGATTATATGCTACATTTCAAGAGATATTGAGACAATGCTCAGGATGCATTACAAATCTATTTTCTAAAAGATTTTATATTCTAATTGGTTATCATATGCAAAAACAATTCTAAGGTATTAAAAACAAACGCGACTTATCAATATTAACTATCCAATGCATTGTGTGGCAACCCGGCCTGGGCATGGGGAACACCTGTGGAACAGGTGGAGAAGCAGGGCTTAAACAGCCTGCTTCTCCACTCATTCTGGGCTCTCCCAGCCATGGTGATCCTGCACGGAGAGACCGGTCCTCGTGGGTGACGGGATTCCACCCACGAAGGAGGGGACCGTGGAATCCCCCCAGATTTTTTTGTTATTTGTATTTTGAGAGACTTTATGTTGGATTTGAAATAAACATGCCTTTTTGGCTTTTGCTCAGAGAAATGCTATCCTGTTTGGGAGGAGGTGGTTCGCTCACCGTGCCGGGTTGCCACAATTGTCAAAATACCAGTGTTGCTATTATGGGCCGTCGCTAATGTGTCGAAATGTAGGAGCCATGTGACCCACATGGCACTACCTTTCTTGCTCATGATGCTTGCTTCGATGTCTTTGTCGTCCTTTTTCCTTTTTCCTTTTTCCATTTTTTGCTTCTTTGACCGTTTCGGTAGCCTTCCTTTCTTGGGCGTTTTCTCTGGTTCCAGCATGGACACATCAGTCTCCTGTAAGGACATCCATTACAGATGTTTAGAAGACTGGACCATTATGCTATAGGCTAGTACACTAGTTATGTACACACAGATACCTGTATCATGAGAAACATTCAATTGAATCTCATTTATACAGATTACTGTCACTTATTCTAATTAGAGAATGTGAGAAGTTAAGACATCTTTCCCTCAAAAGATTCCTCTCTTAAAATATTTTTTAGATTCTTGCTTTTAATTGATGCTGCCCTTTCAGTGTTTTTCCTCTTAATGTGCTTTTAAATGTTATTCTAGTTATATATCCTATTATATTTGCATATTAATCTTCTGTATCTTGTGTATTTTCTTTTGTAAAGCACTTTGTAAACTGTGGTTTAAAAAAAGGTACTGCATAAATAAAAAAGGTTATTCATAGTATAAATATGGTTCTTATGTTACAGAGAGACATACTGTCTGATTGATTCTGGACGCCTCATCTTCTTCACAGAGGTCGATCAGTATGTGGGGTCGTTCCGGTTTTCTGCCCTTGTCGATGAACCGACCCTGCACCCTGTGCGCCTGAGGTGCACCTTGACTGTGTGGCGTCCGCCGGTGGCGCCCATCTTGTTGTGCGGACTACTGCTGTGCCTGTGGACGGCCTCACCTGGTCGCGATGTGGCGTTCCCTGTCTCTGTCGCCCTGCGTGCCACCCTCGGGTCTGTGCGCCCCGGTGGCCGTGGCGCCCCTGTGGCGCCCTGTGTTGTGTGGCTTGTGGCTGCGCCGCTGGGCGTGGGTAGCGCGTGACAGAGTTTCCGGCCTTGGGCTGCTCCCGCCGAGGGGAAGAGCCGGCATTGTCTGGGTTTCCCCGGCGGTAGAGAGACATCAGGGAGTTGTTCATATGATTGGCCGACTGTTGGAGACAGAGAGTGGAGGAGTGGGTGCGGAAGGGAGAAGAGATGTGTGAAGAGGAGTGGGCTATTTAATCAGCCTTTTTTTCAAGTTAAAGCACGTTGTGTGTTTGGTCGATCGTAAGGGAGGCATAACAGAGATCCACCTACCGAGGGGTCTAGGATGTCCTCCTCATCCGCATCAGAACTGTCTTCTAAGAGGCTGCTGTCATCACTGCATCACAAACAGAAGAACAGGGTGTTTGGTACTAAGGACGTGACCAAAAACAACAACACACAAACTATTTGGACACCAGCTAAACAAACAACATTATATGCTAGGGATTAAAAACGTAAAGGCAAACCACAACACTCCCAAAAGGTCAAATACCATACTAGTGACTAAACATTTCATAATGAAAGGGTACATTCATGATATCATGAACAGTAGAGCATGAATAAGCCTGACTAGGCAGGGTTACCCAGTGTCATTGTGGCTGTGCTTGGCTCTCTTGGCCATGTGCTTGCTCTCTAGATTCGTCCAAGTGAGACTCCGTCAGAATGCTGTCATGAGCTGTAGGAGACAAGAGAAACATTATTATATCCTGATCGGTCTGACACAAAACAAGGAAGGTTGAGGCTTGAGATGGCTGAGAGAAATCTGTGTGTGGGAAAACCATTTCCCATGCAATGGTCTCAACTTAGATATTTCTTTTTTTTTAACGGGTAAAAGTTAAACGGTTGTCTTTTAAAATGATATTAAAATGTAGAAATGTAGATTAGAAGTCTAATTGGCAGCCAGATTGGAGGAAAGTACATGAGTTATTTTAGTATTAGAAGTAAATCCACTTTTGTCAATACCTGGTTACATTACAAGGTACACAATATCCACTACCATATCGCTCATCTTCAATGGATTTAAACCTTGGGGTGCCAGTTTCTGAGTTACCTTTCTCCACCTGGATCCTGAAGGCAATCTTATTCCTCCTGCTGTAGTCCATCCTAACGATACATGACAATTAGACACTTCACTACCAACAAATAAATGTACTGATCAAAACTGGAAATCTGGACCTTCTAAAAAGGATGGGAGACTTAGTAGAACTTGATATTTACAATAGGGCTGTGACCGCCTCGTATAGGAACATGGAATGTTATTGGTCGTTATGTTGTTTTGGTCATTGTTTAGTTATTAATCGTGAAATTATTTGTCATTATGGGGAAACCTTGTTGTGTTTCAAACCGCCACAGCGTTTCTCATGTGAGACATGACAAAACAAAGATGATGACAAGGATGAGATCACGTCAGTATATTTACGTTTATATATGATTTTAAATTGCTACAAATCTCTCCCAAGTCATAACGATATGGCAGAGCATCGCCCAGCAAAAAGATCCTATGATGCATTCTGATTTACAAGCCCCATTACGCTTTTATCCAAAGTGACTTACGGTGACGTCTTGTATACATCAAATACAATGCATACATTGCAGGGGTAGGCATCAGAGCCTCTTGCTCAAGGATGCCTACAGGTAGACTGCAGAAATTGGGGATTGAACCTTTATGTCGGGAGACAAACACCGTAACCACTAGAGGCTATCCTGCTCCGTATTATATTGAACTAACCTGTAGGTCTTCTGGAGTTCGAGCGCCATGGCTGCCACATCTACGTACTCACTGTTAGTGGAGCTGAGATACTGCCAATCAATGTCATAAAAACAGAGTCAGGTTAAGTCCGGAGGAAATAATGTCTGCAACACAATGCTAATGTCACATGTAAGTTTATCAGCGTGGTGTTCAGGCTGATGGATAACAGAAAAGAACTCATATCGATATACGATTCACAATAGCAATGTAAGAAGCATTCGTGTAGTGTAAGTGAACCCCCTGTTTCAGCCCACTGCATTTCTACACTGCACTTTCAACCAATCTGCAAATAAAACAGATTTCTTAGGCCAAAGGTAGCCTTAGCAACGGCCCCTCATACTTAGTGCTTTATAGATAGGGATAGCACAACTTTATCTAAAACCTCAGGCCTCCCACAATTTCCCTTCCTTTTTGTCATATTTATTGAAATTTAATTGGTTGCCATGCTGATTAGCTCTCGAACATGATTGGCACTCACCTGTTCCACCCTGCCTTTGAGCCGCCCGTCAATCCTGCCGCCACCTCCTCGGTTCATCTTTGCTGCTTTCGATCACCTGCCCGCAGAGGTGGAAGAAAGTCCGTTACTTGTGGACTTACTTATTATTACCGTACACAGTATACAGTATTATGTGATTTATGTCATCCCTTTTATTTCTTGTATTTTTTTTAATGAAGTATATACCAGTCAGTGTATCAAGCATCTTTTATTTTTATCATGGCCAAATTGTGAGCACAACAAACTTTTCCTTTACAGATACCCAATTAATTTTTTTATCAAATTGCCGGCAGAATGGGAAGGGTTACCCAGTCTAACAGATTACTGTATATACTAGTCAGTTATTCAGCTATTTCAAATGAGTGTACATGAAAGAGTTTGAGAGACTTGGAAAGAAAAACGGATAGACATTTATTCAAACGTTATCGGGTTATTATTATAGTCCTTTCCAGTTTGTATTTTAAGTCCTTCAAATCAGACCAATTTCCAAAACACATTCCAAAAATGCTCACGTTTACAGCGACTTCAAGATACATGTCAACCGGTAGCTAGTGCCCAGAGGACATTTGGTATCGAACCCACAATCTTTCGTCTGGGAGTCAAACACCTTAAACACGCCTAGACATAATTGGGCGTGAATAAAACAAGGCTCGCCTTTCTGAATACGATGAAAACAATCGTTAATGTGAATATTCCGTGAAAGATGTAATCTGTCAATGTAAATTTCAAATCTGTAATGTTATCGTAGATCAACACTTTGAATACATACAGGAGTTCCGGTGTTCACAATTAAGAGCAAGTACCGCAAAATATACGTCACAGAGTCCGAACAGTCAAACATACCGTAACAATTACTTGTTCATAATCCGACAATCAAGCACAACACTTCGTATGACGCCTGTAGATCTGTGCCTAACCCACGTGTTGTAAACACAGGGAACGTTTCTTTCCGGGAGAAAAGAACATTTCCGGGCCAGGTTTTTCAAAGTAAAACGACCAATAACTACAAAATAGCACACCCATTATACAACCCAACAAAAATGTGTGCCTCGACAATCATGCATCGCATTCGCAATGCATTAACACTCAACATATACCCAAATTAGATCTGCGCAATTAAACAATTTGGTCAATAATAATTACAGCACAATTTAAAAACAGAAAATAAAATATATAAAAAATGAATGGGTTAACATCCTTAATAGTAGAAGATGCAACAGTAGTAACACATTTAATTAACATATTCAAGTGGAAGTATTTATGAACCGATGTGTGTAAATGTATCTTTACAGAACACATCCTGTTCAACCGTAACTGTTTCAGAGGAGGAGTTGGACATGGCCTCAGAAAACTGCCAGTGAACTGCAGGGGTCTGGGAGTTTAGAAAGTCTAGGCCTTTAGCAGTGCCGGTGGTGTAGAGGGATCCACTGTTGTGGTTGTAGACCATCACCAACACCTCACAGTTACACGTATTGAGCTTGTGTGACCTGCAACAAACCCAAGAATTACATGTCATATTCTCGTACAGTTGGTTTGTACATTTTGTATATTTTTTCCTTGTATGCACCAAACTTCTGCTTCTGATTATCAGACAAACACATTAAGATTTAAACAAAAATATAGGCAGAAATTCAGTCTAAATTGAATAAAAAGTGAGTCTGTGGGCATGTGAGTGAGTAAGACTGAGCATTCATAAATCTATTAATCCATTTTTTCACCTGATCCTCCACAGCCTGCATGATCTCAAGGACCCTCTCTTGATGCTGCTGCTGATCCTGTCCTTTTTCCTGCTGCTCCCCTGAACTAGAGCTCCCTTCTGCCTCTCTCCGGTTCCTGCAAGTCCATGTCCCGGTTTGAGTCTTCCCGTCCGGCTTCGCTACATGTAGCCTCCACAGGAGAGCCTGGTGTCGTTGTATGACCCCCATCATTGGACAATATACCTGTGTACGAAGGACAACAGAGGAGGTTGGAGTACGCTCGGACATGGTAACTGTTGGCAGGGTTGGAAGCCTGGTGGAGGAAGGGGTTTGCATGGTTTGTGGTGATGACTTAAGATTTGATTGTAGTTATAGTCAGAGTCTTTACAATTACATTTAAGATGTAATTTAAACACAGGGAAATATGGATCAGTGTATGGTTAAGTTAAATTCCAATCTGTGAATTGAAATGAAAACCGCCATAATGACTTTGATTGGTTCTAATTGGCTGAAGCTATTGTGTATCCAATACAGAACACCCAATCAGAGTGAGACATTTCTCTCAATTCAGAGGAACCTTGATGAGACAATGAACACTCTTCCCCTTTGACGGAAATAAGTGAGAATACGCCACCGTCATCAGAAAAGCTGTGAGATTTTAACACACAGCTCGACTGCTCCCTCTTCATCTGCCCCTCACCGCCCTTCCTCTTCTTCCTGTTCCGGTTGTATATCCAAACCTTCACAAGATACACAGATATAATAAGACCATTAGTTAATTCCTACCATATAATGTACAGTGTTACAATGTGGTTGGGCTTTTCACCAACACCTCTCAAGTAGCTTAGAACTAGGGCATGCACACATGCACAAAATAGTAGCCGAAACATGGTTATATGCTTCCTTAAATAAAAAATAATGAGCTGTAATTACCTGGCACTCTTAAGCACAGGTAGAATTACTTTCCAAACTAATAAAATGTTTCAAAAACAAATAAGCATTAAAAGATCAATTGATTTTGATATGCCAGACAGACGAGTTATTCTGGCTTTCACATGTTCTACACATCTATTGTTTTGGTGGTTATATCCAATTAAAGAATAATAAGCAAAGTCATACCTTTACTTGCTCAACCACAAGGCCTGTTGCTGCAGCAACCTGCTTGACTTTCAGTTTGTCCATTTCACTCCGGTAACTGTGCACTCCCTCTGCCCACAAAGACTCAAGTATCCTGCAAGGTTGATGAATGGATGGATAAATGTACATGAAGATACATTTAGTATATAATCACAAATAAAATGACATTATCTAAGTTAACATGTATTTTTAAGCATTGACAGCACCACTGCAATAATTACCAGAAGACAATGATTTGCCTTCTTCCACTATGTTATCTTATGGCGTCCCTTTTGCCAGGTTACTTTTACTTTGAAAAGCGCGAACGGAAGTTGAGCATTCGTGTTGTGCTACCTCTAGTGGCTAGCTGCTAGCTCAGACTTAACTGCAAACAATCAGGTATTTAAAAGTAGTTCCACAAAAACCATGAATTACGTTATAATAAAATAATATGACGATCTATAAAATGCATGCTATCTACTTACTGTAATTTATCTTGGCTGAGTGTGGATTTCGGCATCCTTGAATCCTACCGACCACTCCAAACCCTTTTCTGATTCGGACGCCACAACCTACTCGAATAGTGGGCGTGGCGTGGCGTCACATCAACCAATTTTTTTTCAAACAAATAATCAAACTATCGATAATGAACATTACACAATGGCATAAAAACAGACATTTTTAATAATGAATCAATCACAGCTAGTAATTGAGTAGTAGGCCTATATTAACTAGATTATACTTCAGAATAATAATCACAATATAAATTTTAGTTCACAACACATTAATTAAAAGGAAATTTATGCAACAAGTTAAGTTGTAGGCCTACTTAATCACCAAATGACTGATGTGTTAGTAGAGATTAAAGGAACGCACCCAATCGAAATACTGGCTTCTCTAAAGAACAATGCTACAGCCAGTATGAACTCCTTTGATGTTATTTCTGGGTCGGAATGTTTGTTTTTGTTGTGTATCATGTTTCACTATTTTCCTTATACCCCAGGTTGCCATATATGAAACAAATTTGCATACAAATAACAGCATGCTGCAGCCATGAAAGCAAGCAAACAACTAGCTCAACTGATATGCCTGAGATCCTACTCAATTCCACCCGACCTACAAAGCGTATGAGCTGGTTTATAATTGTCAAAAAAATTAACCTCAAATGTCCACATTAGATAATCCACCAGTGTAGGTCATCGCCTCACTATCACGTAAATTTTAAAGTAGTGTGTGTGCTCAGCTCATCTTGTTCATTCAGTATACACAACCGGGCAACCAGTTAGCTTTGAGTCTGGGGAGGTGGAGGCGGGCGGAGACAACTGTATTATGTTGATTTTGGACTGTTTTGGTTTGATTTTGACCCAGTTTATACTCTCGGTGTCAATGTTACATATAACTTTAAAGTGACCAGGGGTACGTTTTGAGCCTGTTGTTTGCTAGAAGTTACTAGGCAATTTTTTTAGGAAACCCAACAACATTACTTATTGTTTTAAAAGGGATACAATATATTTATAAATTGGCCTTGGCCTGTCTTACCGAAACTCAGACGAGATGTTTAATTCCAAATACATCGTTGTGCATCCAGACGAGTAGTTTGCCTGGTTAGCATTTCCTTTCCATAAGCCGCTTCTATTGACTTACAGTGCATACAGTAGCCTAGCTCTGGGGGTCATGCGATGAGAATAAACTTTTAATTGCTTTCCAAAGATTTCCAATGTGTTCCGAAAAGTTGATTAGTCCAAATTAATGCCTGTATGGAGGCAAATTAATTACTGGCATAATGATTAATAAATGAAAAAACATTGAAATATTATTTTTCGTTTTCGATTTGCCTCTTCAAATTATTTTATTTGGCATCTTGCACCATTTCAAATAAATATCTTAAATAAACATTAAAAAAGAAAGGTTTATTGATTTGTGTGTGTTATTGTTTATATCCTCTTCATTCCAAAATGTGTTTTGAAGGTAAAGTTTGTTTGTAATTATGGCCATTCATATTGTGTTCTTTTTAAAAATATTTTTGCACTTTAGGGCTATTGTATATGCAACGTAAATGGGCACTTCCGATATTAAAGATCCCATCACATGCCACCATGTGTGGTGTGATTAGCCGTTACAAGCCGTTTTGAAAATCTTTTGCTACACTGTATAGGCTGGTAGACTGATCTATCCAGCACACATCTAGGTGGACACGCCTACCTGTGATGTCATAACACAGATTTTCAAAATGTCTTGTAACGGCTTTTAACATGGGACCTTTTAAAAGGAAAGCTCAAATTTGGTTGGCACCTATACATTCAACCAAAATATAAAGAATAGTGCTGTCGAGCGATTAAAATAATTAATCAAGCTCTCTCTCTAGTGGAACGCGGGGTGTTATTTTGACGTCAACTGGGCACACGTGACTCTCCTCTGTCAATGTGACCCCCGGCTGGGAGAGGCTGCCATTTTAAGGATTCTCATCCGTGATTTTCCCGTTGGAAATATAACCAAGTATGCCCCTATGTTCATTCAGATACATATTTAGTGGGTCGTTATGTTAGTGTAATGTTTAGTGTTTTGTGTGATGCATTTATTTTCATGCAAATGGTCAGTCAACGTGTACCCCGGCTGGGAGAGGCTGCCATTTTAAGGTTTGTCATCCGTGATTTTCCCCGCGGAGTGGTAATCGGGAGAATTCCCGGTGGGCCGTTAACGTTTCGGGGCTGTCGGGCTGATTACTGCGAGTTATCAATATTGCGTTTATAAAAGTTCCTTGCAGCGCCGTCCGGCAGCATGAGCTGTGCACCCACAACTTCTCACTCACTCAACAGACGCAACACTCACAACCAAGATTATTTTGTCTAGAGGGGAGTAACTGAGCGGCCCCTCCCGAAGTGGTACAGCCCAGTAGTGTTTAGATTCTGTGCCCGAGCCCGAGCCGGGCCGGGCCAATATTTCCCACCACTATCCTCAGGCCGGGTCAGGCCAGGCCTTTGATCGAGCGTTTTTATTTTTAATTTTTATCATTGCTTTATTGGCCTAATCTGAGGAGAAATCTATGCCATAAACAGAAATATTATAGGCCTTTACGACACAGGTCTTCTCAATGCCGTGGAATGCTCCGTTCACTTGCATGGGTAGTAGTCCGGCAACTTGTCAACCCCAGCGTCTTCCATTGCTAAGCGACGTCACCGTCTTTGCTGACAAATTATTTCTCTGCTCAACACTATCAACACTACGAATGCTGGTAACAAATAAATTGTAAAAAAAAGACACACCATGTCAAGTTACTTTTTCGTTTTGGTAAGTAGCCGTGTAATAAGCGGGATAATGTATAGAACGTCGCCGGTCATTATCGAAAATAAGCCCCTTCAGGGCGAAGCAAGACACCTTCGCTGCGCGTCGGTGTACTGTTCGCCCTGTCGGGGCTTATTTTCCCGATAAGGACCGGCGTTCTATACATTATCCTTGCATATATATTTAGCAGAGTAGGCCTAGTAACAAAATGTGTACAAAGTTACATATGTATTAAAAAAAATGTTGGGTTGAAATCGGGCTCGGGCTCATAACTAGTTAATGTGTCGGGTCGGGCCGGTGTCACGTTAAAATTGTACCGGGGGCGAAAATAATACGGATAGCGGATCGCTATCTGTATTATGATAGATAGCGATAACAATTGTTTTTACTTTATATTTGTATTGTATTTAATTGTTTAATCGAAACAATAAAAAAAATTGCCCGCGAAACGGGCGATCTCGTCAAATGACGTATGCTTTGCTCGCGTCAAATGACATTTGTCATTTGACGCGATCGCCCGTTTTGCGGGCAATTTTTTTTATTGTTTCGATTAAACAATTAAATACAATACAAATATAAAGTAAAAACAATTGTTATCGCTATCTATCATAATACAGATAGCGATCCGCTATCTGTATTATGTTATTTCGTCGTTTGGAAACATGTTTTCTGCATCGCGTCGTCTGTTGCCAGGATGTAAACAAACGATGACGTAGGCCGGTACAATTTTCGCCCCTGGTACAATTTTAACGTGACACCGGCTCGGACAGAATGTGCTGGGGCTCGGGCTGGGTCGTGCTTGATTTTCTGGGCCCGATCTAAGCTCTACAGCCCAGGGGGGGCTTGAACTGCGATTAGTCAGAAAGACGTAAACGCTAATGACAACGTGAACTCTCGTGCAGTCTCGAACAGAGTGACACAAACACACACTTTTCATTTTTCACCCGCTCCGTAGCATTGCTTGCCCCAACAAGTTTGTGCGGCGTGCTTGTCGTTTTGTTTCTAGTGTAGCTAGATCCGGTATGGTGTTGTAGTTTTTCTAATGTGACTAGTTGTTGCTAGACAGCAGGTGAAAAAACTACAGCGTTTGCCAAAAGAGCGTTAATCTCGCGCTAAAAAAATTAATGCCGTTTAAATTGGTTTGCGTTAACGCTGTTAATAACGCGTTTAACTGACAGCACAAATAAAGAATTAATAAAGAATCAGGAAGAGCAGTTTGTAAGCTTTAATATATACATTTTAACTTGAGACTGTAAAAAAATTCAAGGGCAGAGGAACGAATTAAAACAGTGTTTGTTTGTAATTTTTTAAACCTTCATCTGTGATCCAATAAAAGCGGAGTGTCAAAAACATTAACAGAAAACACTGTTGGATCTGGATGTCATAACTGTAGTAAACATAGCTAACTGCAGTAAAACAAAACTAACCCGTGTTGTAAGTAAAATAAGTGTTCTTCTAGACAAAAGTGTTCTTGGCAGCACATGCAGATGCCCAGCATTCAAAGGTCTTGTCTACATCACCCAAATGTTTGTTTGATAAACCATCAAACATGATCTCATTGAGGACAGTTTCAGTTCAAACAAGGTTTATTGTAGTTTGTCCAATGTCTTGACATGTTTTCTCAAACCGACACTTAAGCTGTTATCTAACGTACTTGAGCCACAAAAATAATTATCTAAAAATGTTTACTGAGGGCGCACAAGAACAAACTTTCAACATACGGTAACCTCCTGGGATTCAGTTGTTCCCCTTCTCCTTTTTCTTCTTTTTGTCTTTCTTTTTCTTGTCCTTTTTCTTCTTCTTGGAGGTCTTTGTTTTGGCTGATTTGTCATTTTCATTGTCCTCGCTGCAGGAGCTGCTGCTTTCCTGAGCAGGCTTCTTCACATTTCCTGAGTCTTTCTCCTGTTGTCCCCGGCCGGGTTTGGCTGCAGCCTGGCCCTTCTGGTCCATTGCCTCTTCCGGCCGCATCATTAGTGGGGGCGTCCGTCCCCGAGCCACTGTTATCAGCAGCCTTTCCTTGGCCATCTCCTCCTTCAGGAACTGCTTCTCTGGCAGCTCTTGGGGGTTGTGGCCTCGCGGGCTAGGTCTGTGTTTACCGTCAGAGTGCACGTAGTCCCCATGGTAGTCTCGATGGGGGCCTCGGTGGGACCCAGGGTCCCTGCGGTGGTTGGGTTCTCTGGGGTCTCTCCCGCCGGCAGAAGATTGATGGTGCTGATGGTGGGAAGGCCGGCCACCAGTGCTACTGCAGGTGTTGTGTTGGTGGCCAGGTTCTCGTTGGTCCGCCCTATCAGTCCTACCGTCAGTGCGGTGGGATGGCTGCGTCCAACCACAACCGCAGGGGAGCAGCATCAGGGAGCAAGAGCAAAATCACATGTTTTAATGCTAACCAAATGTACCACCACAAATATAATACAGTTATAATAATTGACTTACGCTGTTGGAGTCTTTTCGACTGTGACTGGCCATGTGGCTTTCTGCAGAGTTTAAATCTCCAATAAACTCCTCACACTTCTTGCAGTAGAACCCGATCACTGGTGTCAAACAATTGTTTCCTGTCAACATAAAACGGCATGCTACTTCATGGATGCTTTAATATAGATATTAGTGGGCCCTTAACACAGTATTTGAAGAGTATTTCCCAAAATTCAGCCGTGGTGCAGAATTACAGCCACTACGAGCCAGTCGCACATTTGAGCTTTCCCCAAACGCACCGTTTCGCTGTCTGTAGCTTTAATGCAAATGAGGAGAGAGGCGGGTCATGGAGGAGGGTGGTGGTGTGGCCCTGAGCATCTTGCGGCCACGGTACCGTGCGCTCTGTTTACAGTAAATGTATCGCAATGGGCTGCGTGCCTCGGGGCGGCGGGCAGCAGGGCTCCGGCGGGAGACAATCACGGACAACAATCCCTTTCTCCGCCATGTCCGGTTCATGTACTTCAGGGAGTAAAAGCCAATGTTCCTTTCTCCCCAATTCCTTCTCAACCATGGCTGAGATAACCCCTACCAAGAGTCTCGTTGTGGAAATACCAGAGACGTCAGAGAACCCGACGTATTATGCGCCTTAACACCAACAGCAGAACGGTTATCCAAATAACAAAGAAGTGTACAACACATGCGTTACAGTCCTGGAGATCTATATCTAAATAATATCCTACTATACATAGATATCTATATCATATAATACATATTATCACAGCCAAAAGCTGTGTGCGCCTCCAGACGACAAAATGAATCTCAAACGACATCATCGGGTTCTCCGACGTCTTATCCAATTAACAAAGAAGTGTACAACAGTTGTAGCTCATCGTCTCATTGGTGGGCAAAATTCTCTGGGCGGGCAAAGCAGAGAAGAGGAGGTAACATTTCCCCGTATGACGACATATGGGGGAAAATCTAAATCGGCGCGCCTGAGCTGCTCGTTTTACACCCAACGCCATTTCTAGCTACTGGGGGAGCACAGTCAGGCTAGGGGCACTCATATTAATGTTGGAAAACCTCATAAAGTAAAAGTTTCATGCCATGGGATCTTTCAATTCAAAAGTGGAATTAAAAAGTGACAAGAATTAGAGGAGAATCTTTGGCCTGATTGACGCAGTTCAGAAAAAAAGTTGAAGGAAAAACATTAACATTACCATCCTCTTGGAGTAATTCCTCCAGATCTTTCATCAAGCTTTCCATTTTTTTTATTCTGGTTTGTTTCTCCCTTCTTCTGGTTTCCTCGTTGCCATTTGCCTAGGAAGTCAAGAATAAATGTTTTGCTCAGGGTTTGGACCATTCCTTAGCAGTATAGATGGTGAATCAAGCAATTTTAGGAAGAGCAGATGGTGTTGGGAAAGATGTTAACCTCATAGTTTTCTGATGGTGGTTGAGAATTGGTCATCACATCACTTTTTGTGCGCTTCTCCTTGGTGGCTTTAAGAAGAGGGCACAACCGTATGATCCAGTGTCGGATAAACAATAAACATTGTGAAACCCTCTATGTCAAGGCAGAGGACATCATTCAATAATTATAAATTCAATAAGCTAATTTAATGAGCAGAACATCTGGCCCAGAAGTCAGCCTCCTTAGCCTAAACCTTAGGGTTGGGAAAGAAATGCAGATGCCAATTGAGCAATCCAGCCCTTGAGCAATTCAGTGAGATACATGGAAGAAGCAACATTCTGTATCAATATATTCAGGAGACACGTTTGTAAGAATGCTAATTCAGGAAAAGACTAACCTTTAATCAAAGACTGCAGAGTCTCCAGTGCTTGCCGTGCATTTGTGCCATCCAATGCTGGGAAAAGTGGCGGCGTCTGTTTGGGTGCAGACTCAGACCCATGGGCAGGGGAGTGTTCCTTTTCTTCCGCCTTCACAAAGAGCTTACTGATGTCCGCAGTGGCCAGGTTGAGGCCCATGTTCTTCAGAATCCCTTGGAGCTTCTCGCAGTCCTTCATCTCGGGAGTACCGGAGGAAGGCTCCTGCCTCGCGAGGGGCTCTAGTTTAACAGCAGCAGCAGAGGAGCTCTGGAGAGGCTACCCTTAGGAAGTGGCCTGAGATTGAAGAGCTCATTCAGGTTATTGAACATGGGGTTGTGCTGATACTGCTGCTGGCTGACAATAGGGGAACTCTTTGATGGGGCATACTGGTGGGTGGCCAATTGTTCAGTCTGGGAAACGTGTGCAGTGGAAGGCCTTCTGGGTACGTCTCCATAAAGGAACGATTCTTCATCTTCTAGGTCGTCTGTCTGCCTTATGTTGGAGAGTTCCGGACCGCTGGAATGGAGCCAGGAGAAGTCATGTCCAACTCTCTCATGGGGAAGGAGGCATGCTGTCCTGCTTCCCGGCTGACCTGGTCCTCCTGGTCGTGCTGGAAACCCTTTGGTGGCTTCTACTGGGGAGAACAGTCTACCTTATGTGTCTTGCCCTTGGTTTGAGGCCTGCTCAAAAAAACCCAAATGAATTTTCTTAATTGCAATATCTCCATATTTCATGTATGAGTTGGAATAAAGCTTATCACCATGAAGGAAAAACAAACAAAATAACAAAAGACAACTGGATGTGTACCCAATTAGCTAACCCAAACTTGTTAAACATAATCACGGTAAAGGCCTCACCTGTATTGTGAGAATGGCATCCTTGAGGGAGGGTAGTCTGTCTTCCAGTTCTTTGCTGTTAATCACAAGTTTCAGACCTTGGAGCAGAGCATTGGCCCCTGTAGAGCCAGTGGCACTGCAGCTTTTGCTAGGGATGCTCTTCGTCCAAGGTTCCTTGGCTCGATTCTTCGGGGGACTGCGACTTCTGCTCCTGGGAGGCCGACTTTTGTTCGAGCCCTGCCTCTTTCCCCGGCTGGTACTGCGAGCTCGGCCCTTAATGTGCTACCCTGCTTTTTCCCACGAGTGTGGCTTCGCTCACGACTTTTGGCTCCGGCCACGGCTTTTTGCCACGGCTCGGCTGCGTGGCACGGCTTTTTACTTCGGGCACGGCTTTTACTTCGGCACGGCTTTTGCTTCGGGCCGCGACTTTTGGCCCTCTTGTCCGTTTTGGCGACTGCGGCTTCGGCTTCCGCGACTTGCGCTTGCTGGACTCAGAATCCGAGGCAAACCCTGCCTTTATGATGCTGGATGAATTCAATGCCTCAGCTAAAGTTGAAGGCCCATGTTCCCTTTGAGATACTCTGGTAAAGGCTTGTTTGCTGCAATGCATCTCAGGAACTCTTCTCCGGCGCGCTCGCTGTTGATTAACATATTTAAAAAAAAAGAATAATGAATAAGAAGGCATGTTATCACCTTGTGTAAGTAATAGTGTAAGTAATATTTGTCAAAATTGTATCACATTCACATGCAGAAGTGTCTCCACTCTCCAGTAGGTGTGATAAAACCAGCATGACAATGTGGTGCCAACTAATATGACCTTTTGGTGCATGTGCAGAATTTACATGCCAAGGCCATCCCATTTCTGGGGATTAGGGACAGTTACCACTTTTGGAAGATAATCTTGAGGTAATGAAATTATGGAATACACTGTCCTGTCGAAGACCACAGTCTTTCCGATGAGATGTTAAACCAAGGTCCGGACTCCCTGTGGTCACTAAAGATTCCATGAAACTCATCGCAAGGGTAGGGGGACACACGCACACGCACACGCACACGCACGCACGCACGCACGCGGGGGCTACCTTGCACTAAATAAACTCCCTTTCAGATACTAATTGCCGTGATTGCATTGCATCATGTGCTGGGTGTGTTTGAGATCCAGACGGGAAACCGGTCAGCTGACCACAGGCTCAGGACGGGCTGGCCAGTCAGCCATTAGAGGTAAATAACATATCAAAATATATTATTGTTCCGCATATTCTGTTTTCTATTATCAAAAAACATCAGTTCAAACAGCTTCTCAGATCAACGTTTGTATCAACCAGAGGAGCATTGTGTTCAGCAGAGCCATGAAAACAAGGGCAAGAATCGTATTTAAAAAGTTGTACGGACCTGTTATCTTTAGGAGGGGCCTCCAAACTCGATGCACCCCACATTGGGGTGGGTCGTTGCTGAGCCATGTTTGGAGGGATGGGGGGTGGGTGGCTCAGAGTCATCCCTGTACTGCGGTCTATGGGGAACTGCTGCAATGGATCGGAGTCTGGGGGGGAAGTATTTATAATTCACGTTAAATGGCAGACATGCCAGACTGCTCATGCCTCTTTCTGTGAATATTTACTGGTCTTTTCCGTAGCGTTTACCAGTGCGAGCTGTTCAGATTACCTAAAATTGTGCAGATCAAATTTTAGGCCTACATAGATGACACAGGGATAGCATTTAATAACAAGTAAAATGTTTAATATTTAAAAGTAAGTATTTTAAAAACGACCTACCTTAAGGCAATCTTGTTTATCATTTTTGCAACAATTCCCTCAACTGAAAGGGTGCACTTTCTACTTCAAAACTAATGTTCTTCTGACTTTGACTTCATGATGGCCGTGCTTATCAAGTCAGTATTTGGGAATGAAGATCATTACCTCGTACTTTTATAGCTTGTTATACTTCAGCAGTGTACCAATAACAGTAGTATAGATAGGGAATACACCGAATTTTCGGCACCGAAAATAAAAGCATGTTTTTGGCCGAAATGCTTTGATCACCGAAACAATATGGCCGAAACAGAAATTTGTGATGACGCAAACAAAAAGCGCAGCCAGCACACGCTTGTCTGGATAAGCGTCAATATGTCTGCCGTGTGGACGATTTGCGAACCTTGCAATGCCTTGATTTCAATTAAGTTAGTAGGCCATAAATGCAATGGTAATTGGAGTTGCCGCGGGTGTGGACATTTTCACACCGAGTAATACACTCGTGTCAACACGGTAATACCCGAGTGTAAACGGTAATTCGAAATAGGTCAACCGCCAATCCTTCTCCGTCAACTCTCCTCACACTCTGTGACAGCTTCTGACAAAGCGCTGCCAATTCTCGGTGACAGCATCTTACTGTGCGTTCACTGACAAAAAAGCAGAATTGAGGCTACCCAATCACCGGAAGTCATCATTTCTATGGGCAAAAAGTGACGCAAAGCGAAACAAGCGTCCAATACGCTACGAGCGGCAAAAGGGTGAGCGAACCAAAAGCCACCAAAAAAAAAAAAGTTGAAGGACGGCTTGAAAACTTTATGCAAATTAACATGCACACATTTCAG